>JAMJFZ010000818.1:4002500-4110000 GCA_026225945.1 Cricetomys ansorgei | reverse complement strand
ACCACACCCAGGACTCTGCACTGCCCCAGGTTACTCCTACATGACCTGAGTCCCCCACTCTGAAGTGCCCTCCACCCCAAGTCCTCTGCTTCACAGGGCTGCTTGACACCATTCCACTCCCAACACAAGCCCCAGTCTTCCCAGAGCCCTGCTTCTTTCTTTCTCTTCTCCCTTTCTCTCTTCCCACCCCAGGGCCTTTGCACACGCTGTTCCCTGCCTGAATCACATTTACACTGAGATTAGTTCTCCGAATCCTAGCCAGAGTAACTGCATCTTGCACCAAACAGCCTTTTAGCTATTTTGTGTGCCCAGAAAGAAGTCAAACAAGCCACCACCTCCCCCCAGGTTGGCATCTCTGAGGCCAGCAGAATCTCATAAGACTCTGGTAAGAGCAAACTGGAGCGGGTTTAAGTCCTAGGATTGGTCCGTGCCCTGTTGTCCAAGCCCATGGTCAGCTCCACAGTGCTGACACTAGGTGGCGCTGTAAGCCCAGGGTTGCAACAGCGCTTGGGTAGACAGTCAGGTGAGTCTGAGCTTAAACTCCACCTCCGTTCTCTGGGCGCCTGGCAGCATCCAGGAGTGGGCTGATGTTAATTAACCTGCTCACTCCAGTTCTTCATTCCAACAGGTACCAGGGAGGCCACTTTGGGCAATCTCCCTCTCTCTCTCTCTCTTGCTCCCTCCCTCTCTCACTTTCATTCCTCCTTCCATCCTTCCTTCCATCCTTCTTTCCTTCCTTCCTTCTTCTCTCTTTCTTTTTTTCTTACCAAGGACTCATTATGTTGCCCTAGCTGGCCTGGAACTCTCTATAGACCAGGCTGGCGTCTCTTGCCTCTGCCTCCCGAGTGTTGGGATTAAAGATGTGTACCACCACACCCAGCCCGCTCTTCCCCTCCTTGTAACTCCCTGACACGCTGTATAATTTGGCTATCATCCTACAACTTGGGCCCCACTGGAAGGAAATCCTATGAATGAGCCCAAGATTTTTCTCTTATTCGCTTTTTTTTCCCCCCTTGGCGCGTGTGTTGCATGCACACGTGAGCGTGGGCTCATGTGGAGACCAGAGGCCGACGTCTGCAGTCTTCCTCTGTTGCTCTCCAGTTTATTTTTTTGAGACAGGATCACTTGCTGATCCTGGAGCTTGCCGTTTTGGCTACAGTGGCTGGCCATGGAGCCTGAAGAATCCTCCTGTCTCCACTCCACCAAGGCTGGGGTTACAGGCAGACACAGCCACACCCAGATTTTAGGTGAGTGGGAATTTGAACTCAGGTCCTCAAGCTGGTTCAGCAAGAACTTTACCCACTGAGCCAATTCTCCCTCATTAACCACATTATCCAAAGCACCTACAGGGGCATCTATTTTTTTCCCTCCAATGCTGGGATTGACTCTAGTACCTTATGTATGCAAGGCAAACACTGTTCCACTAAGCCATAGTCCCACCCCTTTGGGGTAGTGCCTATTCTATGGCGGGGACTTAACAAGCATGTCCATACCAGAGCCTCCATGCCACGACCCTGCCACACTGCCACATTGGCAGAGATGACCTAACCAAGCCTTACACAAGTGTTAAGTCGGTTGACTAGTTGACCTGCGGGTCTACGGTCTTAGCGCTAGGGAACTGGGTATCAATGGAGTGGGATGCTGAGAGCTCCCAGGGTGTCACACGCAAGAGAGGCCGGACCGCAGGACTCACCCTCATCCCCGTCCACATCCACCAGCTGGTCCAGGAAGTCCCTCACTCGTGAGATGCTCTGCAGAAGGAAGGGGTGCAGGGGGGCCAGCCACAGCTCCTTGCCCTGGCCCAGCTGCTGGCCCAGGTTCCCAATGCTCTGCACAGCCTGGAGCAAAGGAGAAAGGCTGCCAAGGTCACCGCTGGGGTGAGCGCTCTCTGTGGCCCCGAATGCTGGTTCTCAGGTCCCTACACCTTGGGCGCTGTCTGATCCTCCCTCTCCCTTTGGGAATCGACACCCCAGCTCCTGCCCGCCCAGCCACCCAGCAGCCAGCACTGACCAATTCTACAATGTGTCTATGGGGACTCATCAGAGGCACATGGTGTGGATACTTTGTCAAGAATGGCTTAACGGCATGCTAAGGCAACGGTTCTCAACCTGTGGGTCGTGACCCCTTTGGGAGTCCACCAACCCATTCACAGGGATCACCTAAGTCCACCTGCGTATCAGATATTTACATTATGATTCATAACAGTAGCCAAAATGACAGTTATGAAGTAGCAATGAAAATAATTTTATGGTTGGGGGGATCACCACGACATGAGGAACTGTGTTGAGGGGTCGTGGCGTTAGGGAGGTTGAGAGCCACTGTGTTAAGGTATAAAAAACTGCTGGTCCACTTTTCCGTTTCTTCTGGATGGAGTGAGTTTCATGATCTAAAGAAGAGGGGCGGAGGGGGAGGGGGAGGGGGAAGCGGGGGAGGAGGAGGAGGAGGGGGAAGGGGAGGAGGAGGAGGAGGAGGGGGAAGAGCAACTGGACTGCAGCTCAGTGGTGGAGTAATTATCTCCATACACGAGGCCTCACTAGGCAAGGTGGTACATTTATAATCTCAGCACTTGAGAGCCTGAGGCAGGAGGATTGCCTTGAGTCCTAGGCCAGCCTGGACAACATAGAGTTCTAGGTCTCAGTGGTCCAGCAAGCCAGTGTCACAGAAAACAAAGACACACACAAGGAAACTGGCTTTCTCTGGGCCTTCTCCCAGGTGGCCTTCCTGCTCTTTCCCATCATGTATCTCTCCACCTGCGAGCCCCCCCCCCCCCCCCCCGCCCCATGGAACCACGCACTCGCCTTGGCAAGCAGCAGCAGGGAGCGGCTGGTCTGGGGGTCTGCGTGCTGGTCTCTGAGGTCAAACAGCTTCGGTGTGAGGATGGCGGGCGCAAAGAACCGCAGGAAGAGGAAGCCGCTGGTGGCCAGGTACTTCACGTCCTGCCGGAGAATCACAGGTGACAGACCCTAAGGCCCTCATCCCAGTTGGGGAAACTGAGGCAGCAAAATTAGCTGCCCAGAGGAGGGAGGAGAAGATGGGTCAGGAGGCTTCTCCTAGCCTGACAAGGAGGGTTCTCCTTTCTGCCTCAGTTTCTCTAGCTGGAAAATGGAGTGACAGTACTAATCTGGCAAAACTGGTTTTAGCAGACTCCTGTGCTTGGAACACACAGCCAGAGGAGAGAGATGTCATTGCACCTTCAGAGAGGCCAAGCGGCTTGCTCAGGGTCATACAGCAGAAGTCAGAATTCAAACCCAGATCCATGACCTATGGTGACAAGAACAGCCCATATTCCCCTTCCACAGCCATTACTTACTGCTCACGCTAGGCTACATCTAGTTTTAGAGAGGCAGCAACTGAGGCCCGGAGTTGGTCATTTGCCCAAGGTTACCCAGAGGTCAGCAGCAGAGGCAGTGTTATATGCCACTCGCCTGCGGTTCAGTCTCAGCTACCAAGCAGTGGCCCCGAGGGTCAAGGGTCAAGGGTCAAGAGTGCATGAGCCCTCCAGTGGCACCTTCAGTCTTCAAACACATTTAACCTCTGGCTTCCAGATGAGGAAACTGAGGCTCAGGAGGGAGCTCGGACAGTCGGGCTGCAGAGCCCACCCGAGTACACGCTGTCCCAGCCCCACCGAGTCCCACACTGGGCACAGCTGGCTCCCCGGTGCTATATCAAGTCCGGGTATGGACACCCATGTTTATTTCGGGGCATCAGTCACACCCCTGACAATAGCTAGCTTCCTGGGCACGTCTGCCTTGCCAGTGTCTATACCCAATGCTTCCTGTAAGAGGGGCCCTTCCCACTCAGAGCCCCAAACTGTCCCCAGATCACCACTTTCTCCCAGGCAGGTCACCGGGTCATTTTAGCCCCCCCCAAATTATCTCATTAAGGTACACATGAGGCAGGCCTGGTGGCACAGGCCTGCCATCCCATCTATGTGGAGGCTGAGGCAGGAAGATCACAAGCTCAAGGCTCATCTGGCCTACAGAGTGAGTTCTTGGCCAGCCCAGACAACTTAATGATACCCTGTCTCAAAATGAAAATTTAAAAGAGGGTTTAGCTCTGGAATGCTTGCCTAGTGTGCACAAGACCCTGGGTTTCTCCCCAGTGCCACAGAAACTAGGTATGGTGGCACACGCCTGTGATCCCAGCATATGGGAGGTGGAGGCAGGAGGATCATAAGTTCAACGTCACTGTGCTGGGTAGTTTTTTGTGAACCTGACACAAGCTAGAGTCACCTGGGAAGAGGAACCCTCGGTTGAGAAAACGTCTCGATCGGATTGCCTGTGGGCAAACCTGTGGGCGCATTTTCCTGACTAATGACTGATGTGGGAGGACCCAGCCCACTGTGGGCGGCATCATTCCTAGGCAGGGGCCCTGGGTAGGATAAGAAAGCAAACCTAGCAAGACCTGGAGAGCAAGCCAGTGAGCAGTGTTCCTCCATGGCCTCTGCTTCAGTTCCTGCCTCTAGGTACCTGGCTTGACTTCCTCTCCACGATGGACTACGAGCTCTTTCCTCCCCAAGTTTGTCATGGTGTTCATCGCAGCAGCAGAAAGCTAACTAAAACATGGCTATGTAATAAGTTAGAAGCCTCGGCTACAACGAGTCTTTCTCTCTCTCTCCCTTTCCCTTAGTGTGTGTCTCTCTCTCTCTCTCTCTCTCTCTCTCTCTCTTTCTCTCTGTGTGACTCTCTGTGTCTCCATCTCCCCCTCTCTCTTTCTGACTCTCTGTCTCTGTGTCTCTGGTCCCAGCCCCCCCCCACTACACATGTATTAAAATGCCAGAATGAATCCCTTGACTCAGGGGCTGCCAGGGCTCCCTGGACCTTCATGACCTGAGAAAGCCTGTGGTCCCTGCCCACTGGAGACATGTGGGTGGCACTGGTGTTGGCTTCCTGGGCTGAGCCGAGTGGGGAGTTTGCCTCCTGCTCTTTCCCTCCACCCCATCTGAGCCGTGTCCCACTTAACACCTCTGAGGCAGCCCAGGTGAGAGCCAGGCTAAGTGGGGTGCAATGACGCCACCTCTAGATGGGAGGCCAGAGCTCAGCCCCATGTGGGGGGAGGGGAAATTTGGGGAAGAAATCTCAAGCTCTCTGGGCCTCAGTTTTCCCATCTGTAAACAGGAACCGAGAGAGAGGTGCTACATACATCCAAAGCTCTTGACTCAAGCTGCAAGAGTTGGACTATGACATCTCCAGCGTTTGGCAGGTTCTAGATCTTTCTGCCAAATGGTCTGCATTTGGCACTGGATAAAAGTTAATCTGGCTGGGCCTGGAGAGCTGCCTCTGTGGGTGATGGTGCTTACTGCTCTATCAGAGGACCCGACCTCAGCACCCACATCAGGTGTCTAGAATGCTAAGGGCTCATATAACACCCTCGGATATATAATAAATAGAATAAGTAAATAAATAAAATTTAAAAATAATTTTAATTTTTTTACTTATAAATTTTAATTTAAAAATAAAATAAATAGATAAAAATAAATTCAAAAAATAAAGTAAATCTTTAAAAAAAAAAAAAAGTCTTATCTATTTCATTTATAACTGAACACAGTAACAGTCAAGTCTGACTGTTGCCCAGGCTGGCTTTGAACTTATGATCCTCCTGCTGCAGCCTCCTGAGGAGCTGGGATCACAAGCCTGTGCCACCAAGCTCCCCATGACAGCTACCTCAGGTTGTGTGCCAAACACAGTAAAACGGGGATCTCAGACTGGAAGCCTCAGACAACCTCAACATGCGGTGACTGCTTCCAAGTGGGTTTTGTTTCTGTGTCTGCGTGAATCAACCCTGATGTTTCAAAACCGGGAGACTTCACATAGAATCCAGGAACTTGGGGAGAGAGAGAGGGAGGGGTCAGAGGGAAAGAAGGAGGAGGAGAAGGGGGAGGAGAGGAGGGGGAGGAGGAAGAGGAAAAGGAAGGGAGGAAGATGCTCAATCCAGCTCAGCCCAGCTTGGAGTGAAGGCCTGTCTGTCATCCCAGATATCCCAGAGGCTAAGTCAGGAGGATTGCAAGTTCAAGGCCTGCCTTGGAAACTCAGCAAAGCCCTATCTCAAAATAAAAAGATAAAGACAGACCTAACACTCAGCTTAGTAGTAGAGTACATGCCTGGTGTGTGTGACTCTGGGTTTTAGCCCCAGCTAGTAGTGATAACAAATGCTCTGGAGGAGCGGGGAGAGAGGCCCCATTCCTCTGTAGAACACTGGCCTGCGTGGTCTCTGTAGACAGCTGTGGGGACCACACTTTGCCACAGTCTCCACCATTCCCTACAGTCTTACATCTGCTTTGTTCATATACCTCACGTGGCCCAAAGTCACAGTTCCCAGTTTTCTTCTTTTGTATCCAAGCTGGGAAATCCCAGTACCCGCTGAGCCCATTCAGCCTTCATCCTGGCCCTGTGCTTCTCCCTCCCTTCTGTCCTTATCACCGTCACCACCATCATCATCACCACCATCATCACTGTCAACACCATTACCACCATCATCATCACCACCATCACTGTCAACACCACCACCACCATCATCATCACCATCACCACCATCACCACCATCATCACCACCATCATCACCACCATCATCACCATCATCATCACCATCACCATCATCACATCATCATCACCATCATCATCACCACCATCACCACCATCATCACCACCATCATCACCATCATCATCATCACCATCACCATCATCATCACCATCATCATCATCATCATCACCACCATCACCATCACCATCACCATCATCATCACCATCATCATCATCATCATCACCATCACCATCACCATCATCACCATCATCATCATCATCATCACCATCACCTTTATCACCATCACCATCACATCACCATCACACTGTCATCATCATCACCATCACACCATCACCACCATCATCACATCACCATCATCACCATCATCACCATCACCATCATCATCATCATCACCATCATCATCATCATCACCATCACCATCACCATCATCATCATCATCACCACCATCACCATCATCATCACCATCATCACCACCATCACCATCATCATCACCATCATCATCATCATCACCATCACCATCATCATCATCATCCCATCATCATCATCACCATCATCATCATCACATCTTTATCAGTCATCACCATCCGTTCCCTGGGTTCCAAGTCCTGCCAGGAACAGTGTCCCTCTGCCAGGACACACACGCTCTGAGCAGCCCAGGTCCTCGTGTCACCTTTGACCTGACTCTGCATGTGACCCTAGACCAGGTCTCTGCCCCCGCCCCCCACATCCGCATCAGTCCCCACAGAGCCCAGCCCACCTGATGCTCCGCCCCGGGGAAGCGCTTCTCCACACACCGCTGGAGCTGCTTAAAGGCCAGGCGCAGGGCGAGCGGGCAGCGCCCTGCGGAGCTCACAATGGCATCCACAATGGAGCCCAGGTATCCGGTCAGCAGCCCCAGGCTGGTCTCCCGCACCTGTTCCTCCGTGAGTGTGCCTTTGAAGGAGATCCTCCTGCGGGGAGCAAGCAGAACCTTCCATCGGACCATCACATCTGCAGCCTCAGAGCCCCCACCAGCCTCCATTGTGCTGCCTGCCCCTCACACCACGCTCCCTGCTGGGGCTTGAACGCTCAGAGCCTTCACAGTGGCTGTTCCTTTCTCCCGGAGCATGCTGGCATGCAGCTGAACTGCCACCTCCTCAGCGTGGCCCTCGCCCCCCCCCCCCCCCCGGTCACCCGCAGTTCCCAGTTCTAGTGCCGGGCATCTTCATGGTGACCATGTCAGAAGCATGTTCCAAACTCAGGGCCTTGGCCCATGCCATCCCCACTGCCTAGAGCCCTCAAGCCAGAAGTTCTCAGGCCCTGAATCCAACTCACGGCCCCCAGCGATGCCCTGTGGGTGGGGTCCTAATTCGTGAACTGGGTATCTGGGCCCTCCCATCTAACAGTCATGGGGCCTGAGGGCCGTCAACCGGACTTTGCGTGTGGGTGGGGAACCTGTGATTAGAAGCCAGGACGGACTCCAGTGTCTCGCTGCGACCCTGTCCCGCCCTCCCTGTGTTCTGTCACCTGTGAGTGCCACTGGGTCCTCAGTCTCCAGCGATTCCCCTGGGAGCTTTACAGATACCTCTGCCCTTCTGCTTGGGGCCTGGCTTCAAATTCCTACTTTGAAACTTCCCATTTGTGTGACCTTGGGCGGGGACCTCCCCTCACTGTGTCTGAGGTGGTCAAGGGATGTGGGGACCCTATTTTCATTATTGTCCTAAAAGACTGCCTGCATCCAACGCTAAGGGTCTCACGTAGGTCAGCCTTCTGCCTGTACCAGAAGGTTCTGGAAAGAAGGGAGGAGGAGTCAACAGAGGTGCAGAGTGGCTTTCAGTCACAGTCTAGCTTGCATCCAATCTCACAGAAGGTTCCCGGGACCTGTTTTGCACAGGACCCCCTGTGGGTCTCCATCATCTCCCAGCACCACCCTGTTCTGAGCTCCACATACAAAACCACAAGCACCCTGAAGTGTTGGGCCAAATTACAGGGTGTGGGAGAGGCGGAGCCGGGATTTGAACTCAGGGAGCTCTGAGTTTCCCAGTCCAGCCCAGAACAGCCTGGGCGGCCACAACACAGAGAGGCTTGGAGGTGACACATGTGTCCCTAGGCAGGCGGCAGCCAGCACAGAGCAGTCTACAGGGGCTGCATACAGGGGCGGCGGGAGGGAGGCCCCCTCACTCACCGGGAGCGGTTCAGGTCCATCTTGCAAGGGTCCAACTCCATATATTTCTTCTCCTCGAAGACGCGGCTGATCACGGGCTTCAGGACCTCGTGTAGGTAGCGCATGCCCACGAGCTGGGGGCAGGGGCCACACGGAGCGGCTAAGGGTGGCAGGGAACGCCCTGGGCTGGGGCAGGGGTTGTGCGGGGACATTTCAGAGCCAGGCCAGCTGTGTCCGAGGGTGCCGCCCAAGGCTGAAGCCTGCCGCCTGCCACCAGCACCCAGCTCGGCCACCTACTGGCAGCTGAGGCTGGCAGGCCCTGGGGCCCAGGAGCAGGGGGAGGAAGCCACACGTGCCTAGACATGCCGGGTCTCACCTTCATGAACTGCTCCATCGACTTGGACGCCAAGGAGTTAGAACGGAAGAGGGTATTGGGGTCGTCTGGGGGGGGGTAAGGGGGTGTGGTTTGCTGGGGTGGAGGGGGCTGGGCCCAGCTTGTTCCACTCACCCAAGGTAGGAGTATGACTCTTTCAGCCTCGAGAACCAGGGAGAACTCAAAATGTCAACATGGTTCACAGCACAGAGGCCCAGAGTGGTTTGGCAAGCTGCCTGGAGTCGCCCAGCACCCAGTACATAAGGGTCCTCTAAGGGACCCCGTCTCTCCCCTGGAGACCCTCTGCAGACCCATCCTTGGGGTGTGGCAGCTGGGACCCTGTGGGAAACTCACTGGTTCGAGCCACCTCTCGCCTGGTGAGGTAGTCGAGAAAGGGCCCGGCGAGGCCCTGGCCCAGGAAGAGCTTTACTAGCTTGGTGGCGAGGTCCTGACGGCAGTCCCCGGAGGCCAGCTCTTCTAGCACAGCCAGGGGGCTAGCGGCGTCCTCCTGAGCAGGGACAGCAGAGCTGACAGGTGACCCGGGGCCCCAAAGCAGGAGAGCCAGCCCTAGTTCCCCAGGGAGGGGATCCCCGGGCGGAGGCACCTGCCGCCACACCCACCTCGGCTGGCCCTTGCACCGACTCCAGAAGCAGTTCCAGGAGAGGCTGGTAGCACTGGGAAGGCAGGACACGGTCCTCGGTGAGCCGTACCTTCAGTCGCAGGGCGCCCAGGTTCCCTCTGGATGGAGCAGATCATAGGGAAGGGGATGTGAGTGCAGGCTAGCCCAGAGTGGGCGACATGAGCATGGGAAGGGGCAAGGGGACAGATACGACTAGGAAGGAGCGGTGGGCCCAGAGGGTGCACAGGGGAGGCCCCTGTCAGGGCACGGACACACACAGGGCAGGCAGGCATGAGCAGCGAGCGCTAAGCCACACGTGCTGTGAACACAGGTGGTGCAGCCTGGTATGTGAACAGCGTGGACAGGTATAACCATGGGGACGGGGGAACGGGGGGGGGCTGTGTGGTCAGTGTGCACGAGCGTGTAAATGCACAGACACTGCACGGCCTGGAGACACGGTACTGTCGGCCCAGCTACTCAGGACCGTGGTAGCACAGCCAAAGCCCTGGGTTCAATCCTGGGGACCACTGGACAGTGAAGTATCAGGAGGACAGGGCGGGCTGGCACCGGTTCCTATGGTAACCTGCCCACGAGACAGTGCCCCTCGATGGGCACCCACATTTACCCAGAATCCTCAGCTCTAGGAAAGGGTAAGAGGCGGAACCAGCCATTGGGCGGCTTCTGCTGGAGGGTCTGTGGGGTGAACTCCACCTGTGGAGGACACACAGACCTCAGCGGGGGAGGGGGCCCTGTCCTACCTGACACAGGGCCCACCAAGCCCCGGAGGAAGAGCTTGGACTGCCATGTGGACAGCCAGGGTCCACATCTCCCTCTCTCTCAAGCCAGGACTCCAAGGGACACTTAATTTTCAGTTGAGAAAATCTAAGGCTCGGAGAGATGGCTCACCCTGGGTCACACATGCTGAGCACAACGCCACCGTCATAGCCACAGCCTCAGACAAGCCTAGGGCCATGTTTGAGAGCAGAGCTAAGAGCCACGGGGCTTGGGAAAAGCCCCCTTCACTGTTCCCAACCTCAAATCCCCATGTGCAGAGGGGGACAGTGACGTGACTGTCAACCTCACAGGGCGGTGACAGGGTCAGTGCAGACAGCTGGCACCAGAATACCCAGGAGCCTTGGGCCTGTGGCTTTGGGGATGTCCCTGCATCCTTCGCCGGTCCCATGGGCAGTGGGACTCGGTACCCAGCCTGGCTAAGGTACACAGGAAGCTCGAATACCCACCCTCCGTCCCTCTCACCTGCCTGCTCATGAGAGGCACTGGGAAGCCACAGAGGGCGTCAGCGGGAGGGTGCTCACCATGCCCAGGAAGTCATTCTTGCCCACCATGTCCCAATCCCAGAGTTCCACTCGCAGCGGGGACATGGTTCCCAGCGCCTCCCGCAGCTCCAGCACCTCGTCCCAGTGTGGAAAGCGGGTCTTCTTGATTGTCTGAGGCCAGAAAGGGCCCTCAGTGGCTCCGCCCACCGAGGGGTGCCCCATTCCTGCCTGGCTCCCGGTCTGTCACTCACCGACGTTTCCAAACTGTGGCTGCCCCAGAACACACGTGCGAACGGGTCTGATGTGCCAGAGATATCCCGGGGGGCCAGGTCCCTGGGAACAGAGGAAGAGAAGGGTGTGTGGTCACAGGCCCTCCAGGACCCAGACCCAAGGTGGGCCTCGGAAAGAGAGTTCAAAGGCAGATCATCCTGAGAGGACTGTTCCGTTTCCAGGGCAACAAGCCTGTCCATCACAGGGGCCCAAGCCAGGTCCTCGCTGCACCCGTGCAGGTCCAACAGCTTCCAGACACAAAACCTATGGGGAAGCGTGAGCTTTCCTGATTTCCAGAAGGGGAAACTGAGGCACAGGACGATCGGACTCTGTATCACAAAGCCAAGCAAGGGAGAGAAAGAATACCTCAGTTTCTCTCTGTGGGAAAGAAAGAGTACCTCAGTTTCCCCAGAGGCCCCACAGGGGAAACTGCAGGCATGAATTCAAAGCCTGGCCCTGTACTTACTGGCTGGGTGACATTAGAAAAAGTCCCCTCCCTCCCTCCCTCCCTGAGACTTAGACCAGAAAATGAGGACCAAGTTCACAGGGCCAAGGGTCCAGGGAGATGACACAGGCAAGGTGCTTAGTGTTGCACTCAGCTCAGTTCACTTATTCATTCAACAAACACCCATGCCCACATCTTGTTTAGGAACAAAGGGAAAGCATGAGACACAGACACAGCCTGTCTGTGGTTGCCATGACAACAATTCAAAGCCTCACCTGAGTCAGCTTCCCCATCCCCCCTTTCTTGAGGCCCCCCAAATCCAGGAACACCCCACCACCACCAGGGGCTGTTTCTTCCTCCCTGGTGCTTCCCAGCCTTCCTGGGCATCCAAAGCCTTTGGTTTCCTAGGAACCAATACAGTTGCTAAGCGACAGCTATCGGTCCCTCTCCTGCTGGCAAGGAAGGATCCTGTCTAACCTAGTGTCTGGGGAGGGGGTCATGGGCAGAACAGCCGAGCTCAGACCCCTGCACACGATCCCGTTATCTGGTTCCCTTCCTCCTTGGTTCATCCCTCATCGAAGCTTCTCCTACATCCGGCTGGGGTCAAGGCAGGGACCAGAATCCAGAGGTGGCAGGAGACGCTCAGAGAGGGCACGGAAGGGCCTTATAGTCACACAGCAAGCTAGAAATAGGGGTTGTCCTAAATGTGTGTGGGCAGAACCTAACAGTGAAGGTTCGGGGAGGGAGGGGAGCAGAAGGTAGAAAGACTGGGGTGTCATGAGGAAGAAGATGTTGAGGAATGTGATTGGAAGGCTGAGGAGGGGATCGGGGAGGGGCTTAAAAGAAGGGGCCTCCTGCATGGTAGGCGACAGACTGCTCTATCCACGGAGTCACATGCCTGGCCTCCCTGGCACGTTTTCAGAGCATCCCCAGGGCGAGCATACCTGGCCTGTCTCACGTGGCATCGGAGGCAGCGGCCCCGAGCGTCATCCAGCAGCTGCACCGCGAGGCAGACCTCGCCCTGCACCTCCGCGTCCGGGTCCACTCGGCTCAGGTTGATCCAGCTGTCGATCCCTGGAGGGCACACGTGGCGTTCAGGAAGCACCTGACACTCACTAGACGTCCGGTCAGCCCAGCACTGACACTGACGCCTGCGGCTTCTCACGCGGGACCTCGGATTTGGTCTGCGATCAGCCCCGTGTCAAAGAAGGAAACTGAGGCACAGAGACTAGGCCTCTGCCCTCGACTCCACATGGAGAAAACAACAGAGATTGAGTCTGAACCTGGGCAGTGCAGCTCTGGGGCTGATGCTGAGCCTGGGGTCACCCTGGGGCGTTAAGCTCACACACACACACACACACACACACACACACTCAGACTTCTTGTCACACTTTGAGAATATAGTTTATTGACTTCTGACTCCCACTGTAGCTAAGGGAAAGTCAGCTTCCAGCTCAACCCCTATTCAATAAACATCTTTCCTTCCCCACTTGCTCTTTTGTTTTCATGGCTGGGGGGGTGGGTGTCGTCTCATTATGTAGCCCAGGCTAGACCAGAACTCCTGCTCCTTCCACCTCTACCCCTTGAGTGCAGAGGTTACAGCTGTGGCAGCCACACAGGCTGACGCTTTCATCTCCTGCTGCCCTCTTATCTCTTTAAATATCTGACTTCTCAAAGCACCTGTAACTGCACTTAGTGTTTATCAATTTGGCAGACTCTAGAATCACCTGGAAGAGAGGCCTCCAGACACACCTGCGAGGGATTTGCTAGGTGTTAGGCCCTGAGGACACCTGTGGAAGATTCTCCTGATGACATCACTGACGTGGGAAGACCCATCACAACATGGGCGGGACCATTCCCTAGGCTGGAATCCTGGACCCTCCGCAATGAGGAAATAGCGCTGAGCCCCAGTTCCTCTCTGCTTTGTGACTGTGGATGGGGTGCAGCCAGCGACCATGAATGGGGTGTGGCCAGCTCCCTCAGCTCCCGCTGCCTCAGCTTCCCTGCCACGATTCGCTACGCTCTTGAACTATGAGTCAGGATAAACCCTTCCTCTCTTAAGTTGCTTCTGTCAGAGCTACGGGGAAAAAGAACTAAGAGCGTGACACACTGACAAGCTAAGGTCAGGGACTAGCTGACACCACGTTATGGTCTTCCTGGGTTCGGATCCCATTATGGCTGCTGCAAACTCTCGCTCACTCACTGCTCTCTTGGGTTGGGCGTGCTTTGTGAATTCTCTAATCTCTCCGTGCAAACCTCAAGGAGTGTGACAGGCTTGGGTGTGTGTGGGGAGTCATCATCTTCCCCCTTGACCCCAGCTCTCTCCTCAGATGCTCTGGTTCAGGGAAACCTATGCTCCCTTGCTGGCTCACCCTGTCCTGCTAGAGTTTAGCACCTGAATGGGGTGGATACAAGGAAGATATAAGGAATTTTCTTTCTCAGAATCTCCCTGTTTCTGAGCATCTAGCATTCCCCCTTCTCCACTGCTGGACACAGAAGAGCCTCCTCTTTCTCTCCCAAATCCAATATCTACCAGTTTTCTGTCATGTGGTCACTACAGAGATGCCTAACTGATCTTTTGTCTCTAGCCTTGTCCTGATGTGATCTCACCCCTGCAAAGCAACCACCAGACTTCTGACTCCAGACCTCCAATCGCTTCATTCCCTTAATAAAAAACCACCTGTGGAGACCAGGTGTCCTGACCCACCTCTTAAACCCCGATACTCAGGAGGCAAGGGAGGCCTGTGGGTTCAAAGCTAGCCAGGGCTACGTAGTGACACCCCCCCCCCGTCTCAAACAAATAAACAGTGGGCAACCATCAGTGGCTCCCCACTGACACCAGAAGAAACCTATATCAGATCCTCTGAAGCCAGCGTTATACAGTCCCTTCTGCGCCACCTGCGGGTGCTGGGAACTGAACTCTGACCCCTGGAAGAGCAGCACTCACTCTTACCTACTGAGCCATCTCCCCAACCCCTGTAGCTCTAATAACAAACATACAGATGGGGCCCGAGACATAGCTCATGACAGAGCCATTGGTTTGGTCCCAGCACTAAAAATAATAATAACTAAAAACACACAAATGAGGTCTCGCTGTGTAGCCCAGGCTAGCCTCCCGGATGTTGGGATGACAAACATGCATCCCCAAACCCAGCTTGGGAAGCTATTTCTTAGCATCCACTTTGCGTGCTGGTGTTCTTCCCCAGGAAGATGTGTATGTAGTCCCTCTGCCCAACCAAAATGAGGGCACCATCCCCCTGCCCACACGCGCACCATCCTGAAGCGTCCTTATTTCCATTGGATCTTTTTCAAGAGCCATGGGGTCTTGAAACACATCATGGGGTCTGTGATGTATTAAGAAGAATGTATAAGAATGTATGGCTTGATGCAATGAATAAACTTCCAGGAATTTCTCTGGTTGACGGGACCTGCACACGGGACACCGTAAGGACAGGACCGCTTTGCTGCTTGAGCTGGGAACGCATTGCCAACACCCCAGAGACTTTACCAGGGAGACAGCCAAGTGCATGATGGGACACTGCAGCAGAGTGAGGTGATCTCAGAACTCAGAAATCCTCCCACCGCTGTGAGGCAAAGACCTCCGAGGTACACTGTGGCTGTTAGGCACATGGCCCACGCCGGTTATCCCAGTCCGGGGAGGCTGAGATGAGACTGTCATACATCGAAGCCAGCCTGGAGGATCCTGTCTCAAAAGCACATGGTGGAGGGGGCCGGAGAGATGTCTCACACCGGCTGCTCTTCCAGCTGCTCTGGGTTCGATTCCCAGCACCCACATGTCAGCTCACAGTCGTCTGTAACTCCAGTTCCAGGGGATCTGATGCCTTCTTCTGGCCTCCACAGGTCCTGCACACATGTAGTGCACTTACAGGCAAGCATGCAAAACCACTCGCACATATAAAATAAAATCAGATTTTAAAAATATATGATGCTAGCCAGGTGGTGGTGGCACACACCTTTAATCCCAGGACTTGGGAGGCAGGGGCAGGCAGATTTCTGTGAGTTCGAGGTCAGCCTGGTCTACAGAGTGAGTTCCAGGAGAGTCAGAGTTACAACAGAGAAACCCTGTCTCGAAAAAACAAAAGAAAAAGAAGAAAAAAGAGAGAAAAAGAAAGAAAGAAAGTCTACATGATGATTTAAAAACGGCAACCAGAGAAAACCAAGTGTAACAAGCTACCGTGTGGGCTGAGAAAACCCACACTCACCCCCATGCCCACAGGCATACACACTCATGCACACAGAGAGAGTGCAACACGGTGAGCTAAGTCCCTGGACCCAAATGACCTTGGTCCCAAGTCCTGGCTGTCACAAAACCTTTGTGACTATGAGCAAGTCATGCAGACCCTCTAGGCCTTGGCATTGTCACAGCAAAAACACGAACGAATAAAGCTCCCCACCTCAGAGAAGGGTTCAGCACACACCCACAGCGTGTCAGTGTGCTGGGCACTGTATGTTAAAACAACAACCACCACCACCCAGGGCTGGGATACAGCCTGGAGCAGTGGTTCTCAGGCTCCCTAACGCTGAGACCCTTTAATACAGTTCCTCAAGTTGCAATGACCCTCAATCGTAAGATGGTTTTCATTGCTGCTTCATAACTGCCATTTTGGCGCTATTACAAAAATGTAAATATCTGATGTGCAGATGGTCTCAGGCGACCCCCTGTGAAAGGGTCATTCAACCCCCCAAGGGTCGTGACCCACAGGTTGAGAACCACCGGTTTAGAGGCAGAGCATTTGCGAGGCCCTGGGTTCATCCCCCAGCAAATATAAAGTGTCTGGGAAGACAGGAGGAAGCTTTGCCACGGTCAGGCATGCTGTTGTGCATTGAATACCAGCATGAGAGAAACTGAGGCAAGGGGTGGGGGGGATCTCAGTTTGGAGGCTAACTAAGGCTAGATAAAGAAAGCCTGTCTCAGAAATGCCAAACTGTGGCTGATGACTTTACTGGGTGGGGAGCAGAGTCCCCGGGTGGAGGGATGTCACGAGTCTGCCATGGGAACCCCAGGTCTATGAAAATGAATTAGCTGCTCAATAAATAAGCTGAATTACAAATTAAAGTCAAAAGCAGCCACAGACAGGTTACTCCCCCTCCAGGCCCTTGTGGGTCAGGCCATTCTTTCTCTCCTGCCTTTCAAGCCCTGCTCACCTCGAGGGTCCGCAGTGATGGCCTCCTTGCTCAGGAGATCTTCCCAATGGTGTCATCATGTCTGTGGGATGGTGTTAAGAGAAGGTCAGACCAGGACCCCCCCCTCCTCCCGTAGTCATGGGTACAAGTATCAGGGGTTGAGGGCGGCACACTTTCTCTTGGTGTCCAGGCTTGGGACCCCCGTGCACACCCCACCCACCACACCCCCACCCACCCACCACACACCCCACTGTGTCCTCATCCAACACGTAGAAAGCCAGATGGTGGAAGTCCAGCGGCAGGTGCACGGTGTACTCCTCCCCCCAGAAGGGGCTCAGGCTCCTCCAGATGGTGGCTGTCCTGAAAGAGGGGTGCTGGGCTGGGGCCTCATATGGTGGGTGACCTGGGGATCCCCACACAGAGCTAAGGACACACACAAGGACAGGCACGGCCATGCACACACGCCCATCCCAGGAATACTGCGACTGCACTCAGACGCATGAGCCCAGACAGAGAAGCACACTCAGACCCAACATGCACACATACCAGAGACATGAAGAGTTGCAGGGAGTCACATTCACACATGCACACACACACACACACACACACACACACACACACACACACAAGCATCCTCAGAAACATCTAGAAGCCTGTGTTTGTAAACAGAGACACAGTGCCCCAGATAGACACAAGCCTGGAACACGGAGACACAAAGGTAGGCTTACATAGCAGCATACCATACACAATCACTGCTACCTAGTGGTCCATTCGTCCATCCCTTCCCCACCCCCTACCCAGACTGTAGACATTGTTTGATCGTCTGTGATTGGGGTGAGCTCGCTCGCTGATAGAGGGCTCCCACACAAGTTAGTCAGGCAAAAGAGAACTGGGCAGGGAAGACAAGCATTCCAGATGGCTGGCACAGCATGTGGAAAGGCCCTGAGGCAGGCACAAGCTGGGCCAGGTCACTGTGGGACCTGAATTCAGGGCACTCAGGATGAGGCACCCAGCAAGACAGGGGACGCTAGAGTCAAGCCAGAGCCAGACATGGGTGCGCATACAGGTGTTCGACATCTGGGCCTGGCACCCTGACAGGACTCCCGCCATGGCTGCTCCTGGGAACAGACTCTGCTTTGCCTAGTCAAGGCCCAAACCTAAGTCTACGAAGCTCACTTTCTTCTGCTGCTTTCTGTGCAACCCGGAGAAGGGAGAGGCGTTAGCATCTCATAACAGGGCAAACACAGAGGGAGCCATGGGAGCGGTCAGCCTTCCCTGGGGGCTCCCCACCCTCAGTTCCCAGCCCATCTGGACCAGAACGAGCGAGGAGCATCCTGAATCCTGCCGTCTCCATAGGAACCAAGGCTTCAGCCACCCGCCCACCCACCCCCTCAGGTCTGCGGGGGCTGAGAGCTGTCCCTTGTCCAGCAGGGGCAGACGCCCAGCTCAGCAGATGCCCCATCCACACGCTGCGCACAGACATCCACGCACCCTTCTTTGCCTTCACACCTGCTCCTCTGTGCCTACCGAGGTACACACACACATATCCCCACTCTGGTACCCATAGGAGTCCTGTGGGCCTGCACACCCACACGGAGGCTCACACATGGTCAGAAGCATTCACACCAGCTCTGGCACCCCAGATGGGCAGGCTGGTAGCAAATGTGTGTGCGTGCGTGCGCACACACACACACACACACACACACGCATACATTCCCCCATGGACATTTGTGGGAATATAACACGCCCAGGCGCCCGCAGCACCCAGGAGCCCGTAGCCAGCTAAACCAGCCAAGCGTGAGATGCCTGCCCTGCCCCCCTCCCCCTAAGAGGCCACTGGGGAGGCACAGCCTGGTAGTGGCTGAGTCAGCCCCGGGAGCCACACAGGCATCATGGGTCCCCAGAGAGAGGACACTGGCCAGTTGACATCAGCCCCACTGGTGTACCCAAAGGGCCAGGGCACAAGCAGCCCCTTTTAAACCCTCAAAGACATCCTCCTAGGAGGGGTGCACTCTCTGCTCCCCTGGGAAACACTGATTCTCCTTCCTGGGCTCCGTCCCAACATACACATACACACACACACACACACACACACACACACACACACACCCTGCTGACTACGCACCTGGCCACTACCTCATCATCCACTTTCACCAGGCAATAGGGGTCACTGCTCCCAGACCTGTGGGAGACAGAGGTCAAGGAGGCTATTGGAAGGGTAGCCATGGTGGGAGCCCAAATCCCCACCTTAGGCGGGGTGAAGCTGAGGCCCACAGAGGGGAGGGGACTTACCCTGGGTCACACAGCAAGTCCTACAAAGAGGCAAGACCTCGGGAAACATCAGCAGGTTACATCGTCACTGCCCAGGCCACTCACAGACCATAATATCCACCCCAGGGAGAGCAGGGGCGGTTAAAAGAGAGAGAGGCATGGAGGAGGGCTCACAGGCTACCCTGAGCTTGCTGCCACAGACAAGACCCTAATGCCAACTTCTGAGCTAAACACTGTGGTTCCCCGCCGCCCCCAATCCTCAGGGGGAAGGACCTGTGGCACATGCTGGCATCCAGGGCCTCAAAACCGAGCCACAGAGATAGCTGGCTGTAGGGCTGGAGCATGGCTCAGTGGTGGAGTACTTGCCTAGCGCGTTAAAACCCAGGGTCCCAGCTCCAGCAGGAAAAACAAAACAAAACAAAACCCCAAAGGACTCGTGCTATTTCCCCCCCGCACAGCCCTGAGCCCTAGGCCAATCAAAGCCAGCCCCACCCACCTCCCCTTTTATAACAGCAGTCGCTGTCACTGGTAAACCCCAGGCTGCCTATGCGTTTCCACTACCTCATACCCAAAGCTATCTCCTTGGAGAGGCCGTCCCTCAACACCGCTATCTAAAATGACCCTCCAAAACTTTGGGATGCCAGCTCCTGGGATGCTGAGGCAGGAGGTTTGCCTGAGTCCAGGGGTTCAAAGTCAGCCTGGGCAACATAGCGAGAGCAAGTCTCATAGATAGATAGATAGATAGATAGATAGATAGATAGATAGATACTGCACTCCTAAACCTTAATCATCTTGCACACAGTTTATCTGCATGGTTGTGTCTGTCTCTACCTTCCTACAACCTCTGAACTGTGACCTCCTTGGCTGCTGGCTGTACCTACTTCTCCAGAGGTCTTGGGGAGGAGGGGGTGCTCTTAAAGGGAAGGTTCGGGAAGAATGGATGTGTGGCGTGCAGGCTCTGGAGGAGGGAGTGATGGACGGTACACTCAGGATTTCAGGCCAGGTCTCCCCTCTTCACGTCCCCTCTACCCCTCCAGCTGCCGTCTCCCTGTCACCCACCCACTCAACCACAAGGAACAGGGATGTTGGCAACAGCTGTGCCTTGGCTGGCTAGCTGAGCCCTCCTCTGTCCCTCAGTTTCCCTCCAAAGCTTCTCTCCTTCATCCTTCAGCCTCGCCAGTGCGGAAGTGACCCAGACTGACTGGGATCAGTTGGTACGGGGGCTTAGAGAGAGATACAGCCTCTCCCAGGCAACCTGGCTGACCCCAGATCTCTCAAGGGAACGGGGTTCAACACATCTGCTCCAGGGCCATGACGCACACAGCCTTATCAGCCTCCTATCAGGTAGGGGCCAGGGTGGCAGGCAGGGCTGGCCTTTCCCAGGCCCTGGTCTTTCTCTCCAGACTCCTAGCCTCTCCCCAGGGCCCCTGCCTCAGTTAAGCACGGGAAAATGTGACTCCCCCTCAGCCATCATTTGGCCAGTATAGTTCATACATTAAAGCTGCTGCTGTTTATATCACAGCTGTGTGGCTGTGACTGCCTCTCTGGTCCTCGGTTTCTCCACTTGTAAAACAGAGAAGCCAGTTGGTTCATACCAAGTGCTAACGATAATACCGGTAACCCTCAGAGATGGCTGGTAGAGTTGGCCATCTCCTTAACCTTGACTGTCAGGTCAAGTCTAGGCCCTTTACCTTAGAAGGGAGAATGAAATGACACCCCAATTAACACCCACTGGCAGACAAGGGAACCCCAGCTGGCACTGAGAAGATCCCTTTTAGAGAAGGAAGCTGATCATTAGAGAAACTGAGGCAGGCACCCAGCAGGGCACAGTGATACTGTCTCAGCCTGGGTCTGGGGCACAGCCAATCCTGGAGCTTACCTTGGCCAGAGAACTAGAGAGAGAGGGGCGAGCCGAGATGCAAGAATGAAAGATTAAAGCCCTTCCAGAAGAAGTGGGGAGCCCATGAGCCCATGTCCTAGCGCAGTGGCAACATCTGCCACCAGCTTATAACTCTCTCCCAAGACTGGTGGACTGGCTGAAGTTCAATGAGGCAGGAGTCCTGTTCTGGCCAGAATCCTTCCTCTGGCCAACAACTGCCAGGTGTCCGCTCCTGACCTGCAGTTCTGTAATCTATAAAGCTCAGGAACATCTTGAAAAGAGGGTAGCTCAAGGCTGGAGCGGTCCCTCCCTGATTTTACTTCGGGTGTATATTTATTTGTAGTAGCTAATGAGGAAGACGGAGCACTAAAATTACTCTAAACAGCTCCTTTCTTGGCACAGCTGCAGTGTCGGGGGACAAGGAGTTTCCCCAAATCAAAGTGGGATGTCGAATCGGCAGCTTGGGTGATTGGAACTTCCACCTAAGCAGAGAAGGATTCCGGGTCCCAGCGCCTGCTCACCTTTCTGCAGCGGACCCCTAGCCAGTGCCCGCCACCCTCCCAGATGGACGAGGGGTCAAACAGCAGGTCCTTCCAGCTCTACACTACCCAGATGGTACACCAAAGGCCAGCAAAGGCAGGTTCAAGGTCACTTAGCACACCTCCCCCCAAGGATCCAGCACCTGTCTCAGGTGCTGACACCTTCAGAGCCCCTTCTGGGCTCTGGACCAAGCAGGAGGGGAAACTCCCTCCCCTCCCCCACCCACCCACCCAATTCTGCTGACTCAGCACTTGCTGACTCAGCCCTAGAGCTAGAGAAACAGAACCAAGGACAGGGGCAGAGCAGCCCAGCGCCCCCAGCCCCATCACACGAAGCACACGTGACTGACTCTTTGAGCAGTTGGGGAATCCGGGACAGCCCACCCTAGTGCGCAAGTACAAGTCTAGTGGACTCCGGGCTCTGGGTTAGAGGACCCCCTGGTGTAGCTCTGCAAACCTAAACACCCTAGAGGCACGCAAAATCTTGGAGTCCATCTGGACCACAGTCCTCTGGGGCTCTACCCATGGTCTCTGGATTACCCCCACCCCTCACGCCCAGAGAAGCCCCATCTCCAACACCTGCTAGAGCTAAGGAAGGGAATCACTTAGCCCCCTTCGCGGCTCTGAGAGGCCCGGGTCCAGAGATCCCTTCTCCTGCCCTGGAAGATCCACTTGGGGACATCCTATAACAAAGACTCTACCTTCTTTCCCGGGGAGGAGGGAGCAGGGAGCGGCGCCTGCTAAGCCTGGGCGCCCCCTCCCACAGGACAGGGAAGGTGGATCCCCAACAGCGGCTCCTAGACAGAGGCCCCCACGACCCTTCTACGCACCCCAGCGGGCACCCGGGGGACTCACACGTCCTTGGCTGGCAGCGCCCGGCCCTCCACCACGCGGATACTCAGCGAGCCGCTCTTGGCCATGGCGCACAACCCCAAACTTTCCAGACACGGAGACTGCCGAGGTTCCGAGGTTGGACCAGGAGGTGACCCTACATGTCACCAGCTGCGGGCCGGGAGCGCTGTCCGCGGGCTCCCACGGGTCCGGGTCCGGGGTGCGAGTGGGCTGGATGCGAGGCTGGGAGGAAGAAGTGTTCCAGGAGGGGACATGCGTTCCGAGCCACAGGTAGCCGCGCGCTGCGCTCCGGGCAGGCTGAGCCTGGCTTCTGCAGCCCGGGAGGTCCCTCCCAATCCCTCTTCTCTCAGCCGCCCCGCCCGCCCTGAGCCCTACGCGAGCGCCCCCTGCCGGTACCCCAGCCCGCTGCACCCAGCCGGGGACCCCCAAGGAGCTGTGATCAGGGGGCTGGGGCCGCGGTCGGTCGGGAAGGACAGCCGGCTGGTACTGAGCTGGCATTGGGTCCTCTAAGAAAGCCGGGTGTCTCCTGCTAGCCTCACCCCAGCGCCTCCACGCCTCTCCCGCCTCCGCCACCTGCCACCCGGACACCAGCCTCGGTGTCCCGGAACGGTACTCTCGCTAGGCGGCAGGCGGCGCAGGCTCCCCTCCCCGGGGGGGAGGGGGGTCTGATGCGAGTGGAGGGAGGGGCCTCGAACATCCCCTTGCTTCGTCTCTTCGTCTCCAATTAAACCCGGAGTGTGCCAGCGGAGGCTCCCACGTCACCGGCTGCCACTGCGGGGGAGGAAGCCGCGGCCGCAGGGGGAGGGGAGGCGCGGAGATAACACCGCCAGGGCGACACGATAAGAGCCATCTGCAATCCTCGAACACTTAACCGTGTGCCAGGCACCGGCCTGAGCCTTTCATGGGGATTATCTCAGTTACAAACCCTCCGCAACTCTGTATGCCATCCATCCATGCATGCATGCCCTCCATCTGTGAATTAAAAAATAATAAAAATAAAATAAAAGACAAGCTGGGGGTTCTGAGAGGTGGGCAGAGGTGGAGTCACTTGCCAGAAGTCTCCTCCCTGGGTTTGAGTTCTGACTCTGCCGTTTGGTAGCTGTGTGGACTCGGATGAGTCACTTAACTTCTCTGTGCCTTGGTTTTTCTCATCTGTTCAATGAGGGGAACACGTGTCTCATTCGCAGGGTTTGGAGAGAATTAAATGAGATACTCCTGTACGGGCTTCGAAACAGTGGTAAGCACCTAACCAGCCACACAAAGTATTCGATATTATTATTGTGGTTCTTCAAGGTGTGGCTTAAATGTCACATCTCCTGGCAAAGCTTTCAGAACGCCCTTCCACCCCAGGTAAAGCTCTTCCTTTTTGCTCTGTTCCCAGAATGCTTTGTGCGTTTGGCAGTTTTAAATGCGATCTTGTGAACAGAAGGCTTGTCCCAGGGTAGACACTGGGATGGCTTCCCTCCTCTTGGTGTCTGTGGCTTGCCTAACTAAAGGGTGTTTGGAAAGGCTGGCATGGCCTTGTGCAGCAGGTCAACTTGGGGCCGGGCACCCATGGGAGTGCAGAATGAGGTTACCCACCACTGCCCAGACTGGCAAGACTGGGAGTACCTGCCCAGCCCCAGGAGCACCTTACCAGTCCCTATAATTCCTGCCCAGCCCCAGGAGCAGCTATAATTCCTGCCCAGCCCAGGAGCAGCTACCAGTTCCAGAATACCCTTCCAGCCACAGGAGCACCTGTCCAGTCTAAGGAGCACCTGCCCAGGCTAAGGAGCAGGAGCAGCCTTGTGATCTCAGGCCTTCATCCTCCACCCCCTGGCCAGCACCCAGCCCAGATGGGTGGGAGCCCTGGGATTTTGGGAACACCACAGTAATCAGACCCTCAGAGGGATACCAGGGTGACCTGGGGTTGAGTCCAGAAATGCAGCACGCACACACGCGCACATGCGCGTGCACACACACACACACACACACACACACACTGCCACCATCTACAGGTCATTCTACATCTCCCTAGGGAGGAAGAAGACTTGCTATGTGTCCAGGTGTGGTTACCCTGCCCCCCACTCCCACCTGGGCAGGAATATTTTGCCCCTGGGAGGTTATAAAGACCCCAGATGAGTCGTTCAGGTCCTCAGGGACCCTGGTGGAGTCCTGGATCCCATGATATGCTGGTCAGTCACACAGGCCATCGAAATCCTTATTCCAGAGCTAAGCAAGAAGCCCCACTCCTAAATCCCCCCACAGGCCCACAGGGGGAGCTGTCAGGTCCAGCCAGTCTTCCAGGGAGCCAGCTCTGCCACAGCACCCCTCCCATACCAGGTCACCAGGGCAAGGGTCACACTCTAGATTTTCTACATAGGGCACCCCAGCCACTTCCTGTTGTTCTGAGAAGTTTCAGCTAAATCTTGCAGTAGGCTGGAATCCTGCTCAGACAGCCCCTATCCAGGGACCAAAAGGGAAAAGAAGACCCAGAAAGGGTGGGTGTGTGACTGGCTGGTGAGCCACCAGCCAGGACAGGGAGAAGAGTCCCTGAGAGTCATCAGATTAGATTAGCATGAGACCCAATCATGTGCCTTTCCGTGGGCAGTGTGAGGCCAGTTGTGCCTGCTGTTCCAAGCACACAGTAGGTGCTCACTGTTCCAAGCACACAGTAGGTGCTCACGATATGCCCCCTCCCCATCTCCTCAAAGACAAACTCACAGTCCTTGTCTGCTCTCTGTTTCATCTAGCAACCATGGCTGCAGACAGCCTACATCATGGAGAGAGGAAGCCTGGGCATAACGGTGCACACCGGCAATTCCAGCGCGGTAGGGCTGAGGTAGGAGGGTCATGGAGTCCAGGCTATCCTGGGTTACAAAGACAGACTCCATCTAAAAAGAAAAAGATAGGGTCTGGGCTGTGACCCAGTTGGTAGAGTGATTGCCTAGCGTGTACGTGGTCCTGGGTTCCACCTCAGGACCACGGTGACACAGCAGTAATGCCAGCACTTGGAGGTTAGAGGCAGGAGGATTAGAAGACCAAGTTCATCTTTGGCTGCTTGGTGAGTTCAAGGCCAGCCTGGACTACACCTCTAACTGAGGTGCTGTCTTGTTAGTCCCAACACTGGATGCTCTTGGGCAGGTGAGTTACCCAAATGCCTCCTTTTCCTCCCATGTGAGTTAGAGCTGTTAACAGCGCTCATTTTGCTAGATGCATGAGCTCATGGAGGAGATGTTAGAGATTTCAGCACACCTGGTATACAGCAAGTGCCCACTAAGGATCATGGCCGTTGTGTAGAATCCCAGCTCACTCCAGAGCCTGGAAGTCCCACTTGGCTTAACACTGAGGCCATGTCTGAGGATGTGGCCAGGTAGAGTGCCAGGCCCAGCCCTGAATTCCAGGGATGGAGGGAGTGACACATTCCAGCTAGCCCCAGGAAGTTCCTGTTCTGGCTTGCAGATCTGGGAGAATCTGGATTTTGTTTTCTGTTCTTTAATTCAGGCAGAGAGATGCCAAGATCAGAGTTCTGCTGGTGAGCTCACTGCCCAGACCTGGCTGACACCCTCACCTCTCCCTGACACGTAACATGCGTAGCCAGGGCCCAGGGGAACTCACAGAATCTTTATCCTGACATCACTATGGGGTGCAGGTGGTCAGGGCTGTTCCACAGAGGGCTTCTGTGATCATGAGACCTAAATGAATCAGCTTTGTGGGAATATGCTCAGGAAACCCACCTTTCGAACTTCAAATCAATGAAGAGAAAACTTACTCCATGGAAACTAGCAACCAATACAACTGGCTTGGGTTTGGTTTTCAGACAGTCTCAGGATGGAGGCCAGGCTGGTCTTGAACTCACAATCCTTTTCCTCACCCACCCCAGTGTTGGGATTCTGGCTCCTTATGATGGGTTCCTTTACCAACCCATCACTGGGTTTGGGACTTCCAAATTTACCTCTAAGGCTTTCCCCAAGCTGAGTGTAGGGGTTTACATCTATAACCCCAGCACACAGGAGGTGGAGGCTGTAGTTCAAGGGTAACCTCAGCTGTGTAACAACTTCCAGGCCAGCCTGGGCTGTGGACAATCTTATGAACAAAACAAAACTAACTAACAAGGCTTTTCCCCACTTGTACTCCGCCTTTGCCACAATTCCTGCCCACCCAAGGAGAGCCTTCATATCTCTCCCCCTTGGGCTATGTCCTTCAGCTTCCACTACCTGTGGTAAAATTGAATTAAGCTTGGGAGGTTAATTGAATTCAGCTACCAAGCTCGTGGAATAATATACTGCTATTAAAAAGGAGTCTTGGAGCCCTGAGGTGGTGGCAAACGCCTTTAATCCTAGCGCCCAGAAGGCAGAGGCAGGCAGATCTCTCAAGCATGAGTTTGGGTCCCCAGCACCAGTGTAACGAGCCAGCTGTGGTTGAGCTTGCCTGTTACATGGTGGCTGGAGGAGGTGCAGGGGTTGGAGGAGACAGGAGGGTCCTGAGGACTCACTGGCCACCCCATCTAACTGAATCTGAGCTCTCTGGGTTCAGTGAGAGCCGGTCTCAAAAAAATAAGAGGGAGAATAATGTAGGAAGACACTTGAGATGCGCACGCACGCACGAGCACACACACACACACACACACACACACACTTTCCTTTCTTATTTAGAGGGGTCTGGAGCAATATTTATTAACAGGAAGACAATAGGTTTGAGGCCACATCTCAAGAACCTGTGTGAAAAAAAAAAATCAGAGGCTAATCCATACCTCCTTCAGTTTGTTAATGAACATGCATCTCCCTCCCAACTTTTGCCATTTGGCACCCAGAAACTGGGAAGCCCAGGGAGAGAAGCAGGAAGGCAGGGAGGACCAAGGAGTGTTGTTCCCCCCTCCACGCCCCCCTTCCCCCACCACCCTCATGACCTTGGCTTCCTGATTGCTTGTTTTGTGGTGATTTACCTACCAGCCTTATCGCCTAAACGTCAGGGACAATGTCTGATTCGTGCCGCCACCCACACCCTTGGCACAGAGACTCAAAACACACCGGATGAGAAGTCACTGGCCCTAGGAGTCAGAGCCCAGTGTTCCCGTGACCCTGTCCCATCGTCACTTCTCCGTCCCCGAGGCGCCTAGGATGGTGGCCTGACCTTCAGCAACTTAGTCTTGCCCTGAACACCTCCCCACTCCATACCGAGTAGCCGCCCTGCCCTTGCCAGGCATCAGTGTCCCCTCCTAGGGAAGTGGCCCAATCTGAGGCCATGGCTGGGCTGGGCAGGGCTGACAGGTCTCGGGCACAGGTTGGGAGGTGAGAGTGAGTTCTTTGTCTCTAGACACAAAGCCCAGTTTGTGATGGCTGGGTGCAATTCTGGGCAAGATGCCATGGGGAACAGGCAGCCACGGTGGAGTGTATGCAGGGTAGGCAAACTCCCCCCGCCACACACACACCCAGGCTGCCTGCCCAGGAAACAGGTCTGTGATGCCCCCCCCCCACTTACCCACCCACGCCTTGGAATGAAGAAGTAGGAAGGGAAGTCATTGGACCGTGAGGCCGAGGGAGGGGGCAGTGGATATTTCCAGAGTGTGTGGGTTTGTGGCCAAGGGCAAGGCCAGCTGGGAAAGTGTCCTGCTGTCACTCAGCACTCAACTCAACCCAACATTGCCCTGTCCCCCCCGCCCCCCCCCGCCAGCTGGAGACAGAGACGGGCAGAAGGACTCAGCATGGCAGGGGTGACCCAAACCAACCAGGCACATCTTCCCATTCAACAGAGGGGTGTTCTGAGGCCTGGGAGGGGAATGGCTCTTCTGCGGCTGAAGACTAAAGACACAGCCCTCCACAGTTAAAGACGAGCTGGTGGCTTAAGAGCTGGTGCCTGCCCTTCAGCCATGTGCGGTCTCAGGGCTGGGGTGGCTCTGTATACAAGCAAACACCAGCATAAAGAACCTGGAATGCCAGCACTCAGGAGGCAGAGGCAGGAGGATTGCTGCCACTTCGAGCCCAGCCAGGGCTAAGGACAAAACCCTATCTCTAAAAAAGGAAAAGAAAAAGCTAATACCAGTCCTCAAGAGAGTCCCTTAATCCTCTAGGCCCAGCTCCTTGAGAATCACCCATAGTACAAGGCTGGACCCTTCTTGGCCTGGTCCAGCTCTGACTCTTCATGCTTGAATGCTCCACACCAACTTGCAGACCTTCCTTCTGCTACCTCAGGACCCTTGTGTATGCTGTGCCTATACCCAGACCACCCAACCCTCAGGTCCTTTGGGTCTGTTCACATGTGACTTTTTCAAGTGCCTCCCACTTCTAGGAACCCTTGCGGTGATGCTGTGACCCTTCCCCAGAATCCTTGGGGTTATCTGGCGGCCTGTGGCGCGTGTCTGTGAGCCTCTAAGGACAGGTTTGGTTTTTGGCTCTGAGAGCTGATGTATCTTTGGCATCTTTAACAGTGTAGAACACATAGTAGGTGTTCAATAAATGTTTGCAAAAGTGGGGCTAGGGATATGGTTCAGTCAGAAAAGGGCTTTCTGCAGAAGCATGAGGACCTGAGGTCAGATCTCTGTCCCCGTATAAAAAGCTGGGTACTTATTTGTAACCCCAGTCCTGGGAGGGTGGTACTGACGGCCGGGTTCCTGGGCCAATCAGTAAGATGGAGAATGATCCAGAAAGATGCCTAATATTAACCTGTGGCCTCCATGTTCAGAGAGAGAGAGAGACACAGAGAGCAAGACAGAAAGAGAGGGAGAGAAGGCATCACTACACATGGATAGATCAAAGTAATTAAAGCGCTACCTTGGGCTGCATCTCAGTGACTGTGTATTTGCTTTGCATGCACAAGGCTCTGGGCTGGAGACTCAGCATGACAAGAGTCAGGAAATAAAACTAGGGATGCGAGCAGAACAGAATATACACAGGGATACAGGCCGAGCATCCTCTTCCGAAAGGCTCAGGACTGGACTTATTTCCGAGGTCGAGAGTCATTTGGACTTGTGGGTTCTTGCTGTTGTTTTGTTTTTCATAAACCTTACTTAATGGACATCCCCGATGCGAAACGGACATCCCCGATGCGAAACAATCCCTGACATGTTTTGAATTCAGGAGTATTTCAGATTCCAGATTTTCTAATTAAGGATGATCAACTGTACTAGAATGTGGAGCCATTGGAAAGTGGGGCTGTGGCAAGCCAGAGCCAAAGCCTGGGCTGGTGGCATGCGCCTTTAATTCCAGCACTCGGGAGGTAGAGACAGACAGTGAATTCCAGGACATCCTGGGATACAAAGAGAGACCTTGTCTCAGCCACAACAAAGATGGCAGTCCCTTCTTAAAGGGTAAATTTACAGTCATCTTAGGACTTCACAGTCTGGCTCTGGGGCACTTACACAGCAAAGAGAGGGTTCACATTTACCCAAAACTCAGCATGCAGCTCATCAAAGCAGCAGCCTTCCTCCTCCTCCTCCTCTCTCTCTCTATATATGGATGCTTTTGTTTATATAACTTGTTTTTCTTAAGACTTATTTTTATTTTACATGTATGTGTGTTTGTCTGCATGTCTGTCTGTGCACTAGGTGTGTGCCTGGTACCTACAGAGGCCAGAGAAGGTATCAGATCCCCTGGGAGTACAGACTGTTGTGAGCTGCCATGTGGGTGATGGGAATCAAACTTGGGTTCTCTGCAAGAGAACTGCTGAGCCATCTCTCCAGCCCCTATAACTTTTTTAAAAAGCAGTTGTCTCATGTAGCCCAGGCCAGCCAAGAAGGACCCTGAACTACAGATGTGACCGACATATTCTACAACACCTGTTTTTTGCAGTGCAGGGGATTGAACCCATGGCTCTATGCATGCTAGGTGAGCACTCTACCCACTAAGCTACAGTCCCGGTGGGGCTTGCCAGGGGAACAAATGGTTATCAGAAGACATAGAGAAGAGAGAGAATGATGTAGGCTAGAAAAAGATGTTAATAAAAGTTACAAGAAGTTATGGCTTTGACCTTCCTGCTGAAACCAGGTTAACAATCAAAATGGAGTCAGGCGAGCTAATGTTCCACATCCCTGAGCTAAAATTAAGCTGTTTGTCCAGCCTTCCCAGAAATAGGGATTGGCAATAACAGATAAAGTTCCCAAACAGGCAGGTTTCCATGGGAAATTATGAGAGAGATTTCTCTGCTTTAATCCCCACACAAAAGAGCCGGCAACAGCAGGATGTCCACTCATCGGGCATCTTCCTCTGTTGCCTCCTGGTCCCTGCTGTACAAGGGGAGGAACTGAGAAGTGACCTCATGTGCACGTGCATGTGTGTGTGTGTGCGCGTGTGCATGCGTGTATGTGTCTGTGTGTGCGCACTCACGTTTGTGCTTCTGTGAGTGCATGCACTTCTGTATGTGTAGAGGTCAGAGGTCCGTGTGCGGCGGCCCTCAGTTGCTATCCACCTTATGATTTGAGACAGGGTCTCTCACTGACCCAGGAGGTCACCCATCCACCCAGGTTGACTGCCTGCTGGATCCTCCTGTCTCCCCAGTGCTGAGATTACCATGCTCTGCCACATCCAGCTGTTTACATAGGCCCTAAGGATCCAAACTCCTTATGCCCTCAGCCCCTCCCGCCTTTGCTTCTGCTCTGGCTTTTCTCCCTCTTCTGTTAATCCATCCATTCGCCTTTGTTCCAACTATGGGAACATTTATGCTGCTTTGTGGAAGAAAGTGTTCCCTGATTCTAGAATTCAAAATAAGGGGGCTGAGGCTGGAGAGATGCTTCACTTGGAGAAATGCCTTCTGTGTGTGCGTGAGGACTTGATTCTGGATCCCAGCACGCGCCCAAGCAGCCAGGCGGAGTACTGATCACCTGTAATCCCAGCACTGGAGAGGCAGAGACAGGAGGACCCTGGGGCTCACTGTGAGCCCCAGTTCAGTGAGAGAGTCTGTCTCAAAAAGGGAATGGGGGACAATGAGAGTCCAGTGGGTAAGGGCACTTGCCACCGAGCCTGGTGACCTAAATTCAATTCCTACCCCACCTCCAAACCCATATGGTAGAATAAGAGAACCAGCTCAAATTGACCCTTGACCTTCACAAACGCTCTGTGGCTTGCCCCACAACCAATAAACAAATAAACAAATAAATACATATTTTTTAAAAAACATTAAAAAGGTGGGTGGTGCCCGAAGAATGACATTGAGGTTGTCCCCCAGCCTCCGCACATAGGAGTTCACAGAGAGAGAGAGGGAGAGGGAGAGGGAGAGAGGGAGAGGGAGAGTCCAAGGTCATCCTCGGGTATATAGTGAGTCTGAGGCCAGCCTGGGATACATAAGACCCTGTGTAAAAGCAAAACAAGAAACTGAGTCTCAGCACAGTGATGATGGGGATCAGTCTGGGGGTGCAGATCAGAGGATCAGGACCCCGGAGTCCATCCTCACTTACAGTGACACAACGCCTGTGTGGGACAGTAGGGCTGTCCTTCATTCAGGGACTGAAGAAGCCACAGTGCGCAGTATCCATACCCATCCTCATTTGCTTTCTGTTGTTTTGATAAAAACACCATGACCAAGAGCAACCTGGGGAGAAAGGGTTTATTTCATCTTACAGCTTACATCCATCACAGAGGGAAGTCAGCAAAGGAGGCTGCCCATTGGCTTGCCCACCATGACTTGCTCAGCCTGCTTTCTTATACTGCCCAGGAGAACCTGCCTAGGGGTAGCGCCGCCCACAGTGGGCTGGGCCCTCCCACATCAATCACTAATTAAGAAAACACCCCACAGGCCAATGGAGGCATTTCCTCAACTGAGGATTCCTCTTCCCAGATGACTGTAGCTTGTGTTGACAAAAAACTAATCAGCACAATAGTGTAAATACTACCCAGCCAGAAACAAGAGGGAACTGACTCCATGATGATGTTGCTAAACTGAAGCAGACAGACTCAGAGGGTTGCATATCACTTCTGACAGTATGTCCTCCAACCCCCATACTGGGGATGGAACCCAGGGTCTAGTGCATGCTGGGAAAGCCCTCTACCCCTGAGTGATATGCCCATTTATGACATTCTAGAAAAGGCAAAATTGTAATGAATTCTTGCTCACTCTCTCTTTCTCTCTCCTCATAGTAAACATTTTCACTGAGCTATACCCCCAGCCCCCATTTATTACTATTTTCCTTTTGAGACAGGATCTCAGTAGGTTTCCCAGCCTGGCCTTGAACTTGGGTTGTGGCCCAGTACAGCCTGGATGTTTTGTTTTGCTGACAAGGCCTTGCTATGTAGCCCAGGCTGGCTTTGAACTCTCCATCCTTCTGCCTCAGCCTCCTGAGTACCAGGATTACAGGTGTGCACCACCACAGCCCGAACGGTTGTAAGGCTGCGATGTAACCCAGGCAGGTTACAGATGAGCCCAGAACCTGGTGGTGTTTTGCCTTAGTTGTGGTTACACAGTTTTACACATTTGCCACGGCCCATAAAAGCGTGTGTGAAAAAAAAGGGTGAATTTCAGGAGTTAGAAATTACACCTCCATTTTTTTAATTAAGAAAAATGAGATCATGTTTCTTACTGAAGCTTCGCATCAGGTTACACGGAAAGATAATGTGGGTAATTTAATGCAAAATGCTCAAAGGGGAAATGTGGGTTATTTTAGATCTCTTTTTAAAATTATCCCCTAACAAAATTCCTTAGGAGTCGTTCTTAGCAATGTAGGCATTACAAATAAGTATAGGTTGGCACGCGGCTGGAATCACAGTGGCGCAGAGCCCGGGGAAGGATTGTGAATCGGAGGCCAGCCTGGGCTACACAGTGAGACCTTATCTTAAAGTGGTCAATCAATCAAATTAAGCAGGGTAGCTGTCTTAGTCGGTTACTGTTGCTGCAATGAAACACCATGACTGGAAACAACGTGGGGAGGAAAGGGTTTATTTGGCTCACACTTCCACAGCGCTGTTCATCATCAAAGGCAGTCAGGACCAGAACTCAGACAGGACAGGAACCTGGAGGCAGCAGCTGATGCAGAGGCCATGGAGGGTGCTGCTCACTGGCTTGTTCCCTGTGGCTTGCTCAGCGTGCTTTCTTATAGCACCCAGGACCACCAGCTCAGGGGTGTCCCACCCACTGTTTACTGGGCCTTCATCAATCAGTAATTAAGAAAATGCCCTCCAGGCTTGCCTACAGCTGGATCTTACGGAGGCATTTTCTCAGTTGAGGTTCCCTCTTCTCAGACGGCTTTAACTTATGTCAAGTTGACACGAATCTAGCCAGCACACCTGTAATCCCAGCACTTGGGAGATGGAGGCAGGAGGCTCAATCCCCGAGTCCCAAGAGGTTAAGGAGAGAGACAAGTCTCATAAGCTGTGTTCACACACACACACACAAGACACACACATAATGTAATAAAAATTGCAGGAAGCTAATACAGGAGAATCACCATGAATTAAGGACCAGCCTCGGCTACATAGTGAGCTCAAGTCCTACTTGGTACAGAGTAAGAGCCTGTCTCAAAAAAAAAAAAAAAAAAAAAAAGAAACTGAGATTTTTCAAAACAACAGATATGGTGGTTCTATAATCACAGCACTTGGGAGGCTGAGGCATGATGACTTCTGTGAGTTCAAGGCCAACCTGGGTTACAGTGTGAGACCTCGTCTCAAGGAAGGACAGGAGAGGGACAGGAAGGGAGGGAGGAGGGAGGATCTGCACACAGAATACAGTCTGAAGCAGGTGACCAGTTACTGCTTGCTGCTTCCAGTTGGATATGCTGTGGGCATTTTTTTTTTTTTTTTTTTGGAAAGTCCTTTCTCCTAGTACCAATGCCTTGGGTTAAATTTAACTATACAACGACGAGGGCTTAGTATCCTGTCTGACCCACCATAGTCCCTCAAACTGGGACAGCCTCTCCTGCCTCCACCCTTCAAGTGCAAGTCCCCAGTCTCAGAGCATCTCTTCAGAGTAGCACTTTTCCCAAACCCGGGGCTCCACGAGACATGGTCAGGATAGCCCCTTCACCAGCACGGGTATGGAGACTCAAAGGGCTGGGACCCCTCCTCAGCAGTTTTGACAATACATAGAGCCGTGCAAACAGTGGGCACTCAGTAATTACTCCTTTGGGGGGCACAGTACTGAAGAGGGACCCCACCTTGCGTGTGCCAGATGAGAGATGTGTGACTAAGTCCCAGTCCAGCCCTCATTATCCTCTGGTGTGATCAAGGGAGCATATTGGTGCATAGTAATGCCCGACTCCACCCTTAGAGAGGAGGCTAGCCAGACATGGGCCTCCTGGAAAAGGAAATATTGACCCAGGACCCATGTCCTGTCCCCTGCATCCAAATTTAGATAGGGGATAGCCGTCCCCTCCCTTCCTGGCTGCTGTCTGTTCCCCGTCAGGGGCAGGTCCTAGGCTGCAGCCTGGCAACAGAATGTTGCGTTGTTGGCTGCCCAGGCAACCAGGGCTTGCTCAGCCATGGGCTTCTGGGAGTTCCAGGCACAGGTAGCACTCTCCATCTGAGCCCTCAGCTTGTGCCAAGGTGGCCGGAGATACCTTAGGGGAATGGCGGTGGCATGGGAAGAGTATTTCCGACTGGTCTTCCAAGAGAAAATGCCCATGTGAGTTGTGCAGGGAGGTGGGGAGAGCTAATGGAGAGCCCATCCCTTCTCCTGGGGTCCCTGCAGCCAAGCTCCTTTGGGCAGTCTTGGGGTAGGGTGCAAAGGCTCTAAGAGAATCTGTAACTCAGAAAGGTCTCTCCCAAGATCTTGGTGAGCAAGTCAGAACTCAGCTGGCCAGCAGCCCAGGCTCCAAAGCTTCTGGGACAGCTAGCCTGCTCCCGCCCCAGCCCTGACCAGTACATCACACAGAAGAAATCCTTGAACCAGGGTGGAAAGGAGTTCTCCTGTGAGCTGCTAGCCAGTGGAGAAGCAGCGTTTTAAGGACACCAGCTCTGTAAGGCATCACCTGGGACCACTGGCCCTAGCATTTATAGCATCTGTACAGTTGGGGGGAGAAGTAGACCCCTCTCCAGAGCTGGGCAAGCCTTGTTAAATAAGATGGCACCAGACTCTCTCCTATTCCCTCACATCCTCCTCGGAGAGCCAGGCTCCCATACTCAGCAACTCTTGGACCACTCCCCATGGAGGAAAACCCACCCTCGGTGTGAGCAGGGACCCGCCTCTACCACCTACAGTCAGTCACCTCTCAGAGTGACTGTCCCTCCAGCCACTGAGGTCTCCTTTACTCCTCTCTCGCCCGCCCTGCCCACTAGCCCTGCTGTCAAGCTGGACCCGCAGGTCCTCACCTCTGCACCACTCTGATCAGATCTGAAGTCCCTTAAGCCCCACCACTGACCACACACGGTCCCCCAGCTCCTCACGGCAGCCGCAGAGTTTTCGACTCCACTCAAAACTCGCCCGTGGCTCCCATTGCTCTAAGGATCACGGCTGCGTTCTGGCCTTGGATACCTCTGATTTTTGTTTCCATTTCCCATTTCCCATCTCCCCTCTCCAGTCACACTCACCTCTACGGCTCCTTGAACACATCCGGGTGTATCTCTAAGAGCCCAGGTCTTATTTCTTTTGCTGTTCCTTGGCCTGGACTCTGTTCCCTGCAGTTGTCGGAGCAACTCATTCCCTGTGGCTCTGTCCCACTGTCTTTTGCTCGGAGAGATTTCCTGGTTCCATACTGAAAACCGCCTCTGGCCAACCGAACTTTACATCTCAGGGCCCACTGCGTCCAAGTGGTGTTTGCTATTAGTGTTCAACTTGTCTGTCTGTGGTTCTCAGAGAGAGGCAACATGGGTTTCCGTCTGTCTCCTCCTCCTCCTCCTCTTCGATTCGCTTTTTTCGAGACAGGGTTTCTCTGTGTAGCCCCGCCATCTGTAGACCAGGCTGGCCTCAAACTCAGAGATCCACCTGCCTCTGCTTCCCGAGTGCTGGGATTAAAGGCGAGTGCCACCACCGCCACCAGCTTGTCTTGATGGCTGCACGGGCTGTGACTAGGGGATTGTCTAATACAGAACAAGTGCTCAGCAAACCTATGAACAAATTAAAAACCCAGCGGCCAGTAGGTGTACCAGCCTCATGCCGGTCATCCTAACACTCAAGCGGTAGAGGCTTGAGGAACAAGAGTTCAAGGTCACCCTCAGCTACAGTGAGTTCAAGGCTAGCCTGGGATACATGAGGCCTTCTAAAACAAAAACAAACCAATTCAGTTGGTGGTGAGTGGGGCCATTCCAGGCACTCCCAGGGAGTCTGCCCAAGCCCTGGCTGTTCCCTTGTTCCCTTGTCCCCTTTGGGTCCCTTCAGGAAGTCACTAGAGCAGAATGTGGACCACTTCCCACCACTACTCCGTCTCCTGGAGAAGAAGCAAGAGCTAGCGGCTGCAGACCAAAGTCTGCAGGCCCAGAAGGAGGTGAGCCTCACTCGCTGAAATTGAGGGGGGGTGGTCCCCAGACACACATGGGTAATGCCCAACGTGAGTTACACAGTCTGCGCTGAGTCTCCTCTGAGCCCTGATGTCCTTACCTGTCAAAGGAAGATCTGGTGAGAACCCTCGGTACAAATTCAAGCATATGTGTGCTTTGAGCACCTACTGTGTGCTGGGTTCTGCACTGGCCCTTGACCTCTGGGGTCTCACAGTCTGGAGAGGAAAATACATGTCCAGGTGGGGATTGCTGTGTAGGAAGGCACTGGGCAAGGGCTGTTGGAGTGTGGGGGAACCTCTACCCCCCAGTGGAAATGGACAAGCAGGGCTTTCTGGAGGAAGAGAAGGCCTAGAGCAGCATTTCTCAACCTGTGGGTCACAACCCCTCTGGGAGTCGAACGACCCTTTCACAGGGGTCACCTAAGACCACCTGCATATCAGATATTTATATTATGATTCATAACAGCAATGAAATTACAGTTATGAAGTAGCAACAAAAGTAATTTTATGGTTGGAGGGTCACCACAGCATGAGGAACTGTATTAAAGGGTCGCACAGCATTAGGAAGGTTGAGAACCACTGCAACAGAGACTGCAGAAGGAAAAAAGGAGAAAGAAGCAGGAAAATGGGACACGAAACACAAAAACAAAAACTGGAATTCAAGGACAGAGCTCAGAGGGTCAGGGGCTGGAGAGATGGCTCTTACAGAGGATCCAGTTCAGGTCCCTGAGCCTACATCAGGAGGCTCACAGCAGCCTGAAGCTCCAGCTCCTGGGGTTCCGACGCCCTCTTCTGGCCTCGGAGGGCACTGCGTGCGCGCACGCACACACACACACACACACACACACACACACACACACACACACACACACACGAGCCCCTTCCCTACATACACGCAATTTTAAACAAAAATAAATTTTTAAAAAAGCTCAGAGGTCAGGTGGCAGGAACACAGAGCGTCTGGAGGAGAAGAGGTCCGGAGGAAAGTCGGGGACATTAGCATTCAGGGGCCACAGGAAGGAGCAGCTGCAGCTGGGGGCACTGGGTGACCTGACACGCACACACATGTAACTGCACCACACTCCAAGGAATTCCGCAGCACGATGGCCACCCTGAACCAGCGCTGGGCGCAGCTGGAGCAGAAAGAGCAGGCGCTAAAGGAGTCCTTCGTCCGCTTCGACAAATTCCTGCAGGTCAGTGGGTGCTGCGGGCGGGAGGCGGGTCGCAGGGGCTCCCGCTTGCCACTCTGCAGTGGCCCCCTCTGGGGAAGCCGCCCGGGGGGTGGGATCAGGGTGGAGGAGGAGCGAGAACCCCGAATTGCAGCTCGTGGATGAACTTAACCTCTGCATAGTCCATGCGCGTGGCTTAGGGTGCGAGTGTTGCTGCTTGGTGGAGGTGGGAGAGCGCCGCGAGCCCCAGAGTCCCAAGGCTCCCTGGCCGCCGTACCCCTTTCCCAGGACGCCGAGGCCCGGCGGGGCCGCGCGCAGCGGAGAGCAGCGGAGGAGAGGCACCGGGCGCGCCACCGGGAGGCGGAGGCGCTGCGGCTGCGCGCGCAGCTGGAGGAGCTGCGGCGGGAGCGCGCGCGGCTGCAGCGGAGGCTGCGGCGCCTGGAGCCCTGCGCGCGCCTGCTGGAGCGCGTGCTGGAGCAGCTGCCGGAGGTGAGCGGCGCTGGAGGCCTGGGAACCGCTTTGGTCCCGTGCACTAGTCGAGCGCTGTCTGTATACGAGGGACATGGTACGCTCACTGCATACCGCGGATGCGCTTCCTTCGATAGTCATCCCCTAAGACCGGTCAAGGGGGTCTTGTTCTTGCCAACCCCATTTTACAGGTCAGAAACCAGTTGCAGAAAGTTCATTCGCACTCAAGGTCACGCAGTTAAGCAAGTGTGTGTGTGTGTGTGTGTGTGTGTGTGTGTGTGTGTGTATGGTTTATTGAGACAGATTTGATCTGTTTTTTTGAGACATGAGACTATAGCCCAGGCTGGCCTCGAACTTCTTACATAGCCGAAGCCAACCTTCAACTCTTAATCCTCCTATCTTAGCCTTGTGCTGCCATCATGGCCGGCTCTGAGGGAAGGGTGTGTGTGTGTGTGTGAGACAGGGTCCCATTGTGTAGCTCAAGCTAACCAGGTACTCGATAGGTAGCCGAGGCTGGCCTTGAGCTAGAGGCTACCCTCCTGTTTCAGCCTCCCAAGTGCTGGCCTCAGAGCTCCGCAGATAAACAATGAAGTGGTGTCAACGACAAGTTGTGCCGCCTAGCCAGCTTAGCTGAATTTGATGGTGGAGACGAGAAGGCCATGACTCAGGTCCCCGTCCAGTGGCTCCTGCTGTCCTCGCCTGGGGGCCTGAGATGTCCCGTGGCACATCTGGACTGAGGACGCTCCCGAGGCGTGCTGGAGAGTCAGGTGGGGAGGGCAGGGGGATTGCGGGCCATGTGAGACCCTCCCCAGTTTCAGGAGGTCCCTGAGCTGGTGGCGCGCTTCGATGGCCTGGTGGACACACAGGCGGCCCTGAAGCTGGCGGAGCGCAAGCGGCAGGTGGAGCTGGACGAGGCCCGCGCAGAGCTGCGTCGTCTGCGGGAAGCGAGGCAGGACGAGCTGCTGCGTCTGGGCCAGCAGCGAGCGCGGCTGTGCGAGCAGCTGGAGGAGGCGCGCGAGCGCACGCGGCAGTGGGTGCGCGTCCCCGGGGCCCGCGAGGACCCGCCCGCTACGCTAACCAGGGGGCTGGGGCACCCTATGGCCACTGGGCGCTAGAGACCGTGCTTGTCTGCGCCTTGCGGGATACCTGGGCGTACCTGGTTCGGGCCTCCCCGCCCCTCCCCGGGGCCAGGTCCCGACTTAATGGCAGCCTGGGCGCGCGTTCCGCAGGAATCGAAGTGGACTCAAATCCAGAACACAGCTGCGGCCAAAACGCTGCTCCTGGGACGCACTCGGATGTCTGTGCTCAACCTGTACCAGCTTGTGCGCCTGCACCAGAGTCAGCGGCCAGCCCTGGACGTGGAGGACACCGAGGGGCAGCTGGAGGAGGTGAGGCTCTCTACATTTCTTCTTGGGAAACCCCATTGCTGGGGCACCTCCGGGTTAAGGGACCTTTACAGGCGTGGGTTCTTTCTAGTGACCTACTATGAGGCCAGAAAGCCACACCCAGCCGCCGGAACTGTAACTGGGCGGTTGGTTAGACTGCCTGAGACCACTGTTCTCCCAAGGGTGGCCCTGGCCCTTAGGACACACATGGCAAATCCAGTAGTCTCAGGGTCATGAGACTCGGGCTGTCTTTAAAAGGGTCTTATATAGACCAGGCTTACCTCAGACTATGTGGCAGATGACCTTGAACTCCTAACCCTCCCGTCTCTGTCTCCTGAATGCTAAGAATACAAGTGTGTTATGCGAGTCTGTCTTGAGTTAGTGCCTCCTCAGCGTGCCTCTCCTCCTATGAGAAGGCTCAGGGGAGGGTGCTAAGCCTCTCGTGACGGCTCTGCAGGCCAGGAATCAACTTTTACTGCCTTGAGACAAGGGATGACTATTCTGCCCTTTCCTCCTGTGGTCCACGAAGAGGGTCCCATTGCTGTGAGCAGGCCCTCAGTTCATGGCAGTGTGTCTGTGGGTGTCCGTTAAGTTCATATAAATGAATGTTAGCACAAAATAAAGGGTGCCATAGAGACAAGTTACAAAGGACCAAACAAGCCAGATTCCAGGAAAACGCCACCTGATGTGGGTGGGACACGGGGTTGGCAGGGAGCCAGTTGGAAATCTCAGTGTCTGGTTAAGAACCAGTTGGTGGCACACACATATATTCTCAACACTCGGGAAGCTGAGGTAGGATTACCCTGAGTTAGAGGCCAGTGTGAGCTGTAACTTGACCAATAATAAAACAAAGGAAACTTTTTGGAATCTGGACTGTTTGCCATCAGTGACTCTCCACTGATTTCCAGGTCCACCCTGGTGCCTCCCTGTGTGTGTGTGGTGGTGGTGATGGTGCTGGCGGTAGCGGATGGATACAGGATGTGATCTGTCCATGTCACTTCCCCCCCTTCCAGGTGAAGCTGTTTATCAGAGACCTCTCAGCCACGCTGGCCAGCCTTGCTCAGGCTGAGTCTATACTCACTGCCTCCTAATCTGGCCAGGCGAGCATCGAAAGGGACCTGAGGGACCAAGTCCCACATTTCTTGCTGCGCAGGCTCAACACAACGTCTCTCTGAATACGGTTCCTCCTGGGCGAGATGGAGCTGTGCCATTCCAGCCCTGGAGGCTTCCACAGGGGACAGCACACATTCAGTTAAGCAGGTGTCAGTGGGGACTGACATCTGTGCTGGGCACCTCAACCGCCACAGAGGCTGGGGACAGGCCTCCCTCCCGGCTGGCTGGGGGCATCAGACAAGCCTAGGCAGGGCCAGCCCACAGTAACTCCGAGATGGGGACTTGCTAAGCGGTTCTGAGCAGCAGGTGGCTGTGGGTGGCATCTGCTGATCGGGGCCCACCCAGCAGAATGGTCTCCAGTGGCCTGTGCTGGGGCCCAGCTGCTTGGCCTTCCCAGAACCTCAAACAAGAGGTGAGGAAAGCCACCAGCAGGGCAGAGGACAGGAGGAGGTACAGGCTGGTTCTCACCTCCACGGGCAGAAGGGCAGTGCCCCTCAGAGCCAGCCTCCACTTGCAGCTATCTCTGACAGCCGATCCAGTCTCATTTTTCTCTTATCAGTGGACAGTGGAGGCCACTTCAACTCTGGGGCCAGGGGGTTGCACAGGCACAGCCCCCTGCCCTCAGCCACTACAGCTGAAACTTTCCTACCTGGATCTCCCTTTCTAACACCCCAAGTAAACCACACTCCTGGTCTATCAGAGGTGTTCCACAAGTTTATTGATTAAAACCCAACATTGGGTTGGAGTCAGAGTCCACATCCACATGGCCATGACCTCTGAACCCCAAATGCACGGGAGCAGCAGCAGTTGAGTTGCAGGCTCAGGGCATGGTCTGTCTAGCTTTCCTGGTAGATTCTTATGCCTCCTTCAGGACCCCACCCAATGTCCCCGTCAAAAGCAGCCATTGCTTTCTGTGATCGTACAGCACTGCTCCTCAATGACACTGGCTCCTTCTAGGGCTCTGCCAACGGAACATATCGCTGATGTCCACACTGGGGCTACCAGGAAGCTCCAGGGCCCAGTCCGGCTCCTTACATCTTCTTCCTCATTTTGCCCTTCCTGGAGGGGGCACCGCGGCCGAAGGCGCCCTGGCGTAGCTCCTGGGCTCGGCGGCGATTGCGTGCTGAAAGCTGCTTCAGGCCCCCGCGCTGCAAGAATCGCTGCTTCTGGGTGCGACGCCGCTGCTTCAGGATCTGTTGCTTCGTCTTAAGTTCTGAGCGCACACGGCTTGTGGGGGCACTGGATGCGCGGGCCTGGGATGCACCTGTCAGCAGAGATTTGACCCACAGAGCTTAGGCCAGGCTGGCAGGCAGGGGCCTCGCTGAGTCAGAGCCGATCGGGGGTCTTGCCCACTGATCAACACGGTCGATAACTGGTCACTAATAAGACGCCCGTCATTGGCTGTGACAGGCAGCGGGCCTCCAAGCCCACCCTGGTGAGAACTGGCAGGCCAAGCTCCTGGAACCCTGGCCAGCTCGCATTTTCAGGGAGACAGTACTCACTCACCCAAAGCTGCTGCTGATGCCAGATCTGCAAACGTGCTTACCTGAACAGTGGCTGCCAATAGCCCAGTGTACCCACCACAGAGATCCTATCCCAATTCCCTGAGTGCTCCAGGTGGGAAGTGGTCAAGCCCTAGCTCCCACTGCTCTAGGTGTGCACACGACCTCATGGGGTGAACTATCATCCACCATCTATCATCACCAGCTACTCCTGGCACTTTTGGAGTGGGCGGGGCCAGCGACCCTGGTCCGCTGGGCGGGTTTGTGCTATAGAGGCCAGGGCAAGTCCACCACAGGACAGGGGCAGGGCTTTGCTCATGGGATACATGGGCAGAGTCTGTGGGTCCTAGCCTCAGCCAAGTTCATCCCTGTACTTCACCGCACCTGGCTCTCCCCCTGTTCAGACCATACCGCCTGCCCTGCCCACCTTGACTACACTCCCGCTTTCCACTTCTGCGGGGCCCTGGGCCTCGCTGGTTGGATGGCCCTTCATCCTCGGAGTCGCGGTCATCAATCTTCTGCTTCTGCTTCCACTTCTGGTAGCTGAGAGCTTCGTTAAGGAAGTGACATATAGCATCCAAGCTGGAATAGGGCCCTTCTAGGGGTCTGCTGAGAAAGCCACCGGCCTCCATATACCGCCCCTCCCACAGGACCAGCAGCTGGAACCCGGCCCCGCCCCCAAATGCAGCCCCTCCCACAGGAACAGCAGCAGGAACCCGGCCCCGCCCCCAGATGCAGCCCCTCCCATAGGGACAGTAGCTGGACAACCGGCCCCGCCCCTCAGATGCAGCCCCTCACAGGAACAGCAGTTGGACACCCAGCCCCGCCCCTTCTGCCCAGCCCCTCAGGATACAGATCACGCTTGTAGGAGCTGCTGATGAACCGGCCACTCTCCGTCTTGATCTTCTTCTTGTCCTCCTGGCCTGACTGCCCCACAAACCGCTTCTTCTTCCGGTCCCTGAGGGAGAGGGGGATGGGAGTCTACTGTGGGGATCCTGTTCCCTCACCTGCCCCTCACAAGTGGGCAGAAGAGGATCAAAGGATAGCCAGACACACATGGCCTCTTCTCGAGGTTCCCATCTCCATCTTTCCTGACTGTCCAGGTCTCAAAAACAGCGTGGGGGCTGGGGAATTGGGGTTCAGTTCCCACACTACTTCCCAGCCCTGTGTGTGTTGGGGGAGCTGCATCAGAGTCCTTGAGAGCATGGCAGGTAAGAGGCCTGTCTCAAAAGGCCAGCTACCGAGCACAGTGGACCAGGGAGATGGGGCAGGCAAGAAGTCACCTGCCTTCTCTGAGCGATCACAGGGGACCCAGGGCCGAGACCGCCTCGCACACTTCCTGACCACGCACCACTTGAGCTGCTGCCGACCTCGGCTCAGGTTCTGAGCTTCGTCCCCCATCAGGTCAAGGACCGCACCAGCCACTTGCTGTTCGAAGGCTCCTCCAGTCCTGCCAATGCTCAGCCTGCAGATCCAAGTGGGAGATTTGATTAATGGGGCCCAGGCCCTCTTTGCCCACCCCACAATGGGCCCCAAGATCACACTCACCCCCGCTCACTGTCGAAATCCTTGGGCCGGTAGGGAACATAAAACTCCTTGTCTCGCTGCTGCCGGGCCTCCTCTCTCCGCCTCTTGGCTCCTGGGTTGGGTCCTGGCTTTGGCCGCTTCTGGCCCATGATCTCTGTGAAGACATCCTGGCAGGCAGAGGTCCAGTGTCACCCTTGTAGCCTCGGGGAGCCCCACTAGAACCAAGGGGCCACGCCTTCCCTTTTTATCTGTCAGAAGGCATCTGCTATAAGACCCTACGTCCTCATCTGCACGCACAACAGCCCCTGCCTTGGAAAGCGGGGCAGGCAGAACAGGCAGGACGGGTGCAGGCAACGACACCATGCTCCTGTCCCAGCCCTGACCCCGTCTGGCCCTGGCTTCTATACAACAGGATGCACCCAGGGCTTTATGGCTGGGCCTTCAGACTAAGTAAGGCATTCCCTGCCTCAATGAGACAGGAGAGATGGAGTGACACGAGGTAGAGTGGAGGTGTAGGAGGGGCCGCTCCCGTGTGGGTGGGATCCCTGACATCCTCGGCCCCTCTGTCCCACCAGGAGCTCAGGCTGTCCCACTCAGCCAGTCCAGGCCACAACATCTGGAAAGGGACCCTGTCTTTCTTTCCCTTATTTTTAATTTTTAACTCTGTGTGTGTGTGTACACGCGCACGTGTATGTGTAAGAGCGTGCTGAATCCCCCGGAATGGGAGTCACAGGTAGTTGTGAGCAGCCGTGTGGGTGCTGAGAGCTGAACTCCAACCCCTGCAGGTGTAGTGAGGGCTCTGTTTTTGTTGTATTTTGAGACAGGGTCCCAATATGTAGCCTTGCTATTCACAGGCTGGCCCTGAACTCACAGATCCACCTGCCTCTGCCTCCCGAGTGCTGCAGCCACGCAGTGCCGGCCCGTAACTGCCAACTGCTGAGCCAGCTCTGCAGGACCTCCCCTCAATTCGGCTCTCAGAGACTGTCACTCTGTAGCCTAGGCTGGCTTTGAACTTGGCTGTCCTCCTGCCTCAGTCTCCAAACCCCTCTTCACACCTAGCTGTCTCTCCCCAGCTCCAGCGGCCCCTGCAGTCCACACCTCCACACCCTCTGTCATCTCCTCTTCTTCCTCTTCCTTCCGAGACATCTCCTTCTGAGGCACCGGGTCGGCTGGGCCTCCCTGCCTCTGCCTCTCCTGCCGCCCCTGCTGGAAGCTGGCGATAGCTTTTCGGTCCCTCTGCCGCTTGGCATGCATCATCTGGCTGCTTGGGTCCCGGCTGGAGGCATTGATCTCAAAGATGGTCTGTGAAAAGGGTGCTGTGTTCATTACCTACCACCCACCCACCCCAGCCCCATCCAGAGCCAAGCGACACCTGTCTGGGTATTCGAGTCCTCACCTCGGGGGGTGAGACCATTGATAGCCACACTGCATGGTTAGGGAGGCCCAGAGAAAGTGGGTGTCTCTCCCACAGCCCCACAACTAGGAAAAACCAGAACCTGGACCACACACACAAAATGGCTTGGAAACCATTGCTGCCTCCAGGTCACCCTCCAGCTGTTTCTTCTACTGGCCACCTTGCCAGGCTCTCCTGCCTCTGTACACAAACCCCCACTGCATACGCCCACCCATGGGTACCCAGGAGGAGTGAACAGGCAGGGACAGGAAGGCCGGGGATGGATGGTTCTTCAGGCTGAGAACACATCACATCCTTAAGGGGACCCACTCTGTCTTTGAGTGGTGGGAAGTGGTGACTCACAGACCTGCTGAGTCACAGGAATGCTCCAGAACAAAGGGGCAGAGGGGGAAGGGGTCTATGAGCGGCCAGCAGAGCCTGTGCGGCATGTCAGGGGGCTGTGAGCTCAGAAGGAAATCCCCGCGTGGCCCCCACTCCGGCCGCTCTGGCTCCGCTCACCGAGCGCGTGCGGTAGTTCTTGATGCTATCCACCAGCCTCAGGCGCTGCAGCTCTCCCTCCTCAAAGCGGGAGCCTGGAGGGGAGGGGGGCGTGTGAGGCCAGGGTGGGTTTGGAGGGGCCAAGCCACCCTCACCGACTCCACCCTGCGGAATCTCACTGAAGAGTGGGTGCAAGCCCAGCCCTGCCAGGTTCAGCTCCTTGGCTCTCTTGATGGACTCGGGTGAGGGCGCTGGACGTGAGCGCACGTACTGCTGCTGAGCGTTGTCGGCCACACGCTGCAGGCCCTGAAGTTCCAGCGACGCCTCCAGGGTGGTCTGCAGGCCGCTGTCCTCATCGTCCACCACGCTCTGGGGAACCCGCCCCAGCACACCATCCATGCTTACTGCACCTGGCGGGCACACGGAGTTCTCAGCCTATATTCTCCCCTCATGGCCTCTGAACCCCGGGACAATGGCTACAAACAAGAGGGACATTTAGATGGTGTTCAATCGGACCCGGGGATGCACAGGGACAGACACAGACCCCAGCTTTGCCAAGCAGTCCCAGGCCCGAGGCTATCCACACAGACCCTGTGGCTCTCTCCCAGGACATGGTGGGTGGTGTCTCCTACGGTCAGAACCAGCAGCCACCTCCCAAAGTCAGACCACGGCACCCCTGCCTGCTCACAAAGTCCACTGTCCAGCCTCCCCTTACCTGAGGGCTCCTCATGAGGCCGGATGAGGGAGATGCAGCGGCCCAGGAAGAGGTGCAGGTCGAGCAGGTAGGGGACCTCCTCTGGGGCCACCAAGGAATAGGCTGTGCCACTTCGGCCTGCTCGGGCTACTCGGCCTGCGGAGGGGAAAAGTTGAGTTTCAGCTGAGGGACCTCAACTCCTCACAGGGCCTTTCCTGAGCCGCTGTCCCCACCTACAGGGTGAGTGGTCAGGGGTGCACACAGGCTGGCGCGGAGCTCAAACGGTGGAAGCAGGGGCGAGCACCGCTCATGACCAGTGCTTGGAGCCCTGGGCACTCCCACTCTGAGAGGAGTCCCCCCATATCAGGACTGCAAACCCCCACAAGAAGAGGTGTGGGCCAGAACTTCCTAAAAAAAGGTATCAGGACAGAGGACTAGTCAACGAGCCGATGATCGCCGGGTGGGAATTACAGAGCTGAGGAAAGGGTGAGCCTCGCCTGGCCCATCGCTTGTTTGTACAAGTTTTACTGGCACACAGTCAGCCTGCTCATTTATACATTCCCAATGGGAACGCTTCTTGTAACACTGTAGATTAAACAACTACAACAGAGATGGGGCAGCGCATCAGAACGCGAAGGCTCACTACCAGCCCGTGACTGAAAGCAATGACATCACAGTAAACCAATGAGAGCATCTGCAATGCTATACTGTGACTTGAAAGCAGCTGGCGGCAAACAACCCAACATGACCCCAATGTTGTGTTCAATATGTAGGTGTTGCGTTTCAGCTTGCTTTGCTGTTTGTGACAGGGGCTATGTAGCCCTGGCTGGCCTCAAACTCCCGAGCCTCCTGCTTCAGCACTACAGACATGCATGACCACGCCCAGCCAGTGTCTGTGCCTTAGGCAAACACATCCCTTCATTTGCAGGTTTCAGTGGGAGAGTGGTCTGTCACGTGGTCTGTCTGGTGGCACCCGAGGAATTCCCCTGGGGGCTCTGGAAACCCCCAAGACAGGGAGCCAGCTGTCCAGAAAGCAAAGGAGACTTGGAGACAGCAGCAGCCACCAGCAAATACATGACCTGGGACTCAGTGGGAGATGCGGACATGGTCTCATGATGAAGCGACAGAGCACAGACCCCAGCAGCCCTCACACCACTGCCTGACAGCTGTGCACATGAATTCAACCATGTTCAGTCTCGCAGACAACAACCCGAAGAAACCCAGCACCCAGCTTCTCCTCCACACAGACTTTAACTCATCTCCACTTATGAACACGGCGCACAACTCAGTGTGGTCTGTGGTAGCGAGCCTGCCCGATATGCGCAAGGCCTCAGGTTCCATCCCCAGCACCGAAAGAAACTCTGAGGGTTGGGGGTCTACCTGTTGGGATCCACCCAACAAGCCTTTCTCAAGGCCTTGGTTTCCACAAATTCTCAGCTGCCCGCAAGGCACAGCGCCCCTCCCCACTCCCTCCAGGGCAGCCAGGCTCCTCACCCACTCGATGCAGGAAGAGCTTGCCCTTGGCGGGAAAGCTGTAGTTGATGACGTTGTCCAGCAGAGGGATGTCCAGGCCCCGGGCCGCCAGGTCTGTCACGACGAGGGTGGAACATTTGTTGTGTGTGAACTTCGCCAAGTTGATCTTGCGGGCCGTCTGATCCAGGGCACTGTAGATGTGGGCACAGCTCATACCCTGGGCCGTCAGCAGCTGCTCAGAGGGAAGGTGGAGAGGTGAGAGGAGCCTTGAGGGGGCCAGGGCTGGAGGGTGGGCTGCGGCTGAGGCACCACGCCCTGCTGGCTGATCTGGCTGCTACCTGCATCAGGATAAATGGAGCTTCTACCACCTCCCAGCTCTGCAAGGCTGCCGGAGCATCAAAGGCTAAGCCGTGTACCGAGGGTTTAAGGAACCTGTGTGACCATGGGCAAATTACTTAGTCTCTCTGTGCCTCACAGAATTAAGTGGGTTAATGCACCATTGAGGACAGAGCCTGAAACACAGGAAGCCCGTGAGAGCATCAACCGCTCTCTCGGTGTTACTATTTTGGTCTCAGACACTCGTGGGAGGAAGGCACCGTTAACACGTTGGGTAAGTGAAACCCAGGCACCCGTGTCCTCAACGGTGCCCAGGTGTGGCTGCTGGGGTGTGAGACAGTGGCTAGGCAGCCCCTCCCCCTGCCTTCTAGGCTGCTGGGACTCCTCACACTTGCATCTGGCGGAGGGTCACACGGGTCTGGATGCACAGAGTAAGACCAACGGCCCGCACACCGCCAACGTGAGAACATTATGCCTACGTGCCCAGCACATCACAAACTGGAAACCCACCCAAAAAAAAAAATCCAAATCCGCAGGGAGTTCCCTCAGGAAATCTGGACAGAAGGAAGGGCCAAGACCAGCTGTGAGCAGACAGTAGCTGCACCCACACAACCAGCACTGACAGTTCACTGCGTGTCATCTGACGAAATGGCCCTTGATAAAAACCCCACCCGGGCTCATGCCTGCTCTGCTGCTGCCCTCTGCTGGCCTCCCTTGGGAGTGCAGCTCCGGGCTCGGGATGAGGCTGGTTTGAGGCTCCACAGAGCCCCTGCTCACCTCTGTGAGGTATTCTGCATGGTGCTTGGTGGCTACAAACACCACAGTCTGGTCCTGGGGGCGGATGACATTACGCAGCAGGTAGAGGAGTACGGCAGCCTTGGTGTCCTCACGCACAAGGAAGAAGGAGGTCTGCAGGGAGAGGGGTGGATCTGGGCTCCTGACTACGGGCCACAGGGCCCACCTGGCCACTAGCCCGGGGTAGGGGCCCAACGCTGCCTCACCTTGAGCTGCTCACTGAGCTTGGTGTCCACATCCAGCCGGATGAGCATGGGTTCTGTGAGGCCTGTTGGGGTACAGAGGGGGTTATGGGGTCACTAAGGAGCAGACTCCCCGGCCTGCATCCAGCACCGTACCCGGCTGGCTCACCTGCCCGGGCAAATTCCACAAGCTGCTTGGGCAATGTGGCTGAGAATAGCACCGTCTGGTGGCCCCCAGGAAGGCGGCTGATGATCTCCTGCAGCTGCTCGGCGAACCCCATTTCGAAGAGCCTGCAGGGAGTGGCAGGTGGGGAGGGTCAGGAGAGGGGCTTCCATCCTAAAGAGCTTGGAGTCCCGGCCACCCTGACTCCACAGTGCCTGCCATGTATATGGCTGTTTCCCGTGCTGGGGAATGAACTCCCCCCAAGCACCTAGGCAAGCACTCTCTACCGTGTGGCAGCCCAGTGTCCACTGTAGCATTCTTTCCGGTATTGAGAAGTAAACTTAAAAATCCCTAGCAAAGGTGCCCCAGGGACGGGACAACTCAGCACACATTCAGGTCTCCCCGGGCAGACCCAACCTCCTGAGGCCTCCTCCCCTTTCTCGGCTTCTCAGGCCTTGGGGACAACCTGGACAGTGCTCAGGAGTATATATCCATGGCCTCACCTGTCTGCTTCATCGAAAACTACATACTCCACACTCTGGAGCTTCAAGTTCATCTCCACAGCCACATGTACCAGCCGCCCAGGGGTGGCAATGATTCTAGAAGGGATGCACAGGCTAGGTCACACCCAGAGTCCCATCATAGCCCTCAGCACCCGCCATGCCACTCTGGGAAGGGACCCCAGACCATCACCTCCCATCGACAAACTCACATGTCGGGGTTTTCGTGCAGGGCTGCAAACTGGTCTTCCATTCTGTGGGGAGAAAGCAGGGTCAGCCAGAGGACAGAGCTTTTGAGTCTGTCCCCACCCCTCACCATGGACCACTCCCCCAGGGATGGAAGTGAGAAATGTCTGTTGTGAGACACTAGGCCAAAGCACTGTCCCAGCAGAGACACAGGATGAAACACATCGAAGAACCTCGGGCACCTCTGTGGCTCCAGACACAACAAAGCTGTCGCCAACCCGCAGCACCACCTAGTGACTCAGCCTGGAACTACTGGCTTCATCTAGAACTCTGATTCCCTGATGGCTAAGTAACTGCTCCTAATTAGTCTACTCCCTCCCCAGCCCCAGCACCCCTGGAGCAGCTGTAGGAGCAGGGATCCTGGCTCTGACAAACACAGACTACATCTCTTGGTAGAAGCTGGAACGGGTGAACAGGACCGACTGCAGCCCCAGTGTGGCACCCAGAGTTGTACTTCCTATACAACTAATGTCTCACTAAGCTCCCTGACCCAACACTGTGAGCTAACAGGTCCCTCTGTCTGCCCCCTGACCAGCTTGTTTGAACACACAGAGAAGCTGCTGTTACTGACTAGCAACTCAGGCCCACAAAGGGAACCCTCGAGGCACAGGGCCGTGCCTGCATGAGGAAACTCAGATGCGGGGTGAGGGGTCCTTACTTGTCCCCACCCAGGATCAAGGCAGTCTTGAGGCCGGTGAACTTGCCCAGCTGTGGAGAGAGACAGAGGAATCAGAGGCAGGTGAGTTCCCGCAGCCTCAGCCTACCCACGGCCTTCCACCAGGCCCGGCTCCCCGCACCTCTTTGGTGAACTTCATGGTCTGCAGGGCCAGCTCCCGGGTGGGCGAGAGGATGAGGGCCCGGGCCCCTGTCTGCGCACTGCGTGCCTTCAGCCGCTCAAACATCGGGAGGAGAAAGCAGGCTGTCTTGCCGCTGCCTGTCCGGGCCATGGCCACCACGTCCTTACCGTCCAGGATCACAGGGATGGTCTGTCAGACACAGGGTGGAGTCAGTTCTGGCCCCGGCATGGCCGAGCAGGAGAACCGAAGGCCTCTGGATCTATTCTCCCGTCAGCACACCTCCAGGAACGAGCACCCCCAGCTGCTGTGCTGGGAGACCCTGCCTCCCGAGTTCGGTCTCCGTCTTCTAACTACAAGCTGGGTGAGCTCGGGGCACTTATGAGCTGCCAGGGCAGGCTCGGCACGGCAAGACAGGGAGAGCCACAGTCACACACGTGGCGCTGCAGCCATGGTGAAGAGGGGAACAAGATGACAGCTGGGCCAGGGACAGTCGTCACGTGGCCACTGCCCTCTGGGTCCTCACCTTCCTCTGGATGGGCGTAGGCACCTTGTAGCCCTTCTTCATGATCCCTTTGAACACAGGGTAGCTCAAGCCTGGAGAGACATGGGACTGGTCAGGGGCCTGGTGCCCACAGCGGCCACCAGACATTGCAGGACAGAGAAAGATGTTGGCCACCGACACACAGAGAGAAAAACAGAAAGCAGGAGAAAATGGAAGGTTAAAGGAGTACCAGCACCCAGCTCTGGCAGAGACGCCTTACTTGACCTCTGCTGGAATTCTCTCTCCCTTGTAGCTTTCTGCCTGAGTCAGGGCCTCGCTATGTGCCCCACACTGGCCTTGAACTTGCGATCTCAGCCTCTGCCCCCGAGAGCTGGGATTACAGGTGTGTGCCACCCTGACAGGAGTGGTAGGGATGCTGGGAAATGGGGCCAGTGTGGGTAGGAAAGTGGCCCTTGGGGACTGAACAGATTGGACTGAGGAGCTATGGAGCCGGCAGGAGGAGATCTGGAGACCAGAACCCTTCATCTCTGCCACGCCTACGTGCATGTCTGTTTGATCTCCCGAGTAAGCACTTTGCTTTTGATCTAAATGGCCATTTAGATCCCCTTGCGAATCAACTATTAAGTTTCTTCACCCCATTCTCTCAGAATGTCTGTCCTTTTCTTATTGATTTGTAAGAACTCTTTGCATATTGTAGATGATAACCTGTCTGTCCCATAGGCTACTGATATTTTTGTTTTGTTCTGAGTCAGGGTCTTACTATGTAGCCTTGGCACACACCACTGTGTCCAGCTCCTATATTGCTGTTAAAAGTCACTCAGTGGGCATCTCAACCCTTGCCCTGGCATCTACTGCTCTGTCAAGGGCAGACGCTTAAGCTGTAATTCCCTCACGAGTGTTCTGGCACCACTCGATCAGCTGTGCCCACCTCTTTCAAGCTGCCCTCCTGGCAGACACTGAACCCCTCCGCCTCTTGTGCCTGCAGGGGTGGCCCCTCTCCCAGGCCTGCCGTGGAAGACTGTTTCTACTGCCTCTGTCTACCTGCCATCTGCCACGCTGTCGGGCCTAAGGTAGACATCAGCACCTAAGCACAGATGGCAGAATGATACCACCTCCACCCCAGGGTGCTCCCCGGGGCCCTGGCTACCCAGCCTGCTCACCCACCCATGGACTGGAAGCCTCCGGACTTCTTTTTCTTGTTCTGGGCTCGGACCATCTCCCGGGTGTCGGGCTCCACATCTGATACACACTCTGACGTAGGGAAGGAGGGCAAGGCTCTGCCAGGGCCCAGCTGTGAGGGAAGATGGAGAGTTAGCATCACTCTGGCTCTGACTGAACGCCCTCCTGGAAGCTCACTAAGTCATAACAAGCTCCCCCTGGACCAGGCTGGACAGATCAGTTCTGCACAGAGACTAAAGGCTTGGGAGCCCAGCTCCCTCCCTTACCAGCAGTGCAGCCTCCTCCCTGAACCTGAGCTTGCCCTTCTAGAAACCGAGGCCAAGGATGTGGGGTGTGTAAAGATCAAGCAGAGCCAGGCAGAGGTGGCGCACGCCTTTAATCCCAGCTCTCAGGAGGCAGAGGCAGGCAGATATCTGAGTTTGAGGCCAGCCTAGTCTACAGAGCGAGTTCCAGGATAGCCAGGGCTACACAGAGAAACCCTGTCTCCACAAACACCCAGTGGAAAGTATAGGCTTGGCCAGGAGAGGTGGGTGCTGAAGGCAGAGGACTGGTGTGTGTGTTATGCGTGTGTTATGCATGTGTGTTACACATATGTGTAGTAATAGGAGTAGTAGCAGCTTGGGATGTGCTTTGGAATGGTCATAGCACCTGGCTGTCCTGGACCTCACTCTGCAGACCAAGCTGGCCTCAAACTCACAGAGAACCGCCTGCCTCTGCCCCCCAAGTGCAGGGATCAAAGGCGTGCGCCACCACTGCCCCTGATTAATTTTTTTCAATGATAGTTTATTTCTTCTTTCCATTCCTTACAGCGGTGTCCGTCTCACGTTACAGCACAGGCTGAGCCTCCCGCCCTCCTCCACCAGATGTTTCTGTTGTTCCGGTGGTACCTAGGACAGAATCCAGGCCCCTGCAAACAAACACTGAACTGCAGCCCTCGCCCCCTCCTTACTCTTTATTTTGGAGACAAAGTCTTTCTAAGTTGCCCAAGCTAGCCTTGAACTCCCCATGTAGCCCAGGCTGGCCCTGAATTTGTCATCTACCTGCCTCAGCTCCTAAGACCTGGGATCACAGGTCCTGTGATCAGACCTGGCCTATTTCTAAATATGAGATAAACCCAGACTCTATCAGCAAATGCTGAGGGATTTGGAGGTGCAAGCCAAACGCGGGTACTTACGATGCCCTGTTTGGTGGCTACTACACTGAACAACACAGACACAGACCATTCCCTTCAACAGAGTTCTCGCTGGGCAAAGCACTGTCTTATGCTCTCATCCTATGTCCTTTGGAAATGCACCATCATCGCATGTGTGCGTGACACATGCAGACACGTGTGCAAAGGAGCCCTGAGTGGGGGACAGCCAAGGCCAACCTTCAGGAGACAACTCTCCTCACCCTGACAAAGCAGGGTCTCTTGTGTTACTGCTGTGTCGATAGCTGGCCTGCGGGCTTCTCAGGAATCCTCCCGTCTCTACCTTCCAACTCACCGCAGGAATGCTGGGATTACAGATGCATGCCACCATGTCTAGCTTTTTACAGAGTATGTGAACCATGTACATTCGGTACCCAAGGGAACTAGAGGAGGGTGCGGATTCCTTGGACCTGGGGGAAACTGAACCTCAGCCTACTGAAAGAGCAGCCAGTGCTCTTAACCAATGAACCCCCTCTTCAGCCCTGACACCCAGCCTTGAAAGGTGAGTTTGAGGGATCAAATTCAGGTCCTCAGGCTTACCAGGCAAGTGTTTCTACCCCCAGGGCCACCTCACTGGCCCCTGACCTATTCTGGCTTATAATGATGTATTTTATGTGCCTTTGGACAACTTTTCTGTCTTGTTCTGGTCTTTCTCAGACCGGGTCTCTGGTGCCCAGGCTGGTCTTTTGAACCCACAATTCTCCTGCCTCCACCTTCTGAGACCTGGGGAAACAGGTGTGTGGCACCAGAGCTAGTTCCTTCACTGGATTTTTTTTTGGATGAAATTCATCAAGTAACTTTCAATTTCTAAAACTTTATGAAAGGCGACTGTGTTACTTATTACAGGCCTTAAAATGAATGCGGTAACCCAAACCTGTCATCCACCTGCCATTCGGTGTTCAGGAGATCCTCTGCTCCACAGTGAATCCACAGCCACTCAGGGCTACACAAGACCCCCGTCTAACACTTTAACATGATGGCCTTGGGCTGTGGTGGTGCAGCCCTACAGTCCTAGCACTGGGGAGGCAGAGGCAGGAGGATCTCTGTGAGTTCAAGACCAAGCCTGAGTTACATGGTAAGACCCTATCTCAAAACAAAACATAACAAATGAATAAATAAATACAAAAAGTTAATATAAGGCAAAAAAGCTTTCCCAACAGTTGTTAAGTTTTGCTCAGTGCAATTTTTGTTACTAGTTTAGGCATTCTGTTTGGGGATTCCGCCCCAACCCCCCTCCCCATATGTTTGAAGACAATTGTGCCAAGATTACTTGAAAGAGACTCTGAGAGACCAGGTTTTTTTGTTTTTTGTTTTCTTAAAAAGGTGTGTGAGAGCTGGGTGGTGGTGACGCACACCTTTAATCCCAGCGCTCAAGAGGCAGGGGCAGGCAGTTCTCTGTTCAAGGCCAGCCTAGTCTACAGAGTAAGTTCCAGGGCACCCAGAGTTACAACGGAGAAATCTTGTCTCAAAAAAAAAACAAATAAATAAATAATAAAAGAAAGAGACCCTGGGGATTCAGCTCACTGACAGAATTCGTGCCCAGTACATACAAGGCCCTCGGTTTGGTCTCCAACCCTGCCAAGCTAAAGGTGGGAGAGTGAGGAACGAAAGAGACGTTCCCCACTGATTCTAGTCAGCAGACTCTGCTTCCCATGCTGTAGTATTCTGTTCATTTCACTGCACAAATATATTATTTTTGTGGGGGTTTTTTTTGGGGGGGAGGAGGCTGGGGATTGAACCAATTCAATGGTGGAGTGTGGACATAGCTGCTCTGCCAGCCCTAGAAGACATCAAATGTGTGATAGGCCTTTAATAAATATGTTTGTGTCCCAGGATGGAGGATCCTTTCCATTTTCTGTAAAGCAACATATTCAGGATTGGTGGTATAGCTCTTACCAGCTCATTATATATATACCCAAGGGTGGCCTTGCACTCCTGATCCTCCTGCCTCCACCACTCCTACCACTGCGCTAGGAGTACAGGGGTGTGCCACAGCATTTGTTTTCATGTGGCGATGGGGCTCTAACTAGCACTTTGTACATGCTAGGCAAGCGCTCTACCAACTGAGCTACAATCCAGAGCCCACAGACTGGTTTTGATTTGTAAAAAGTTGAGCAATTTCTTCATGTCCCACAGCCAGTGCAAGGCTGGGCTTCAGTCCAGACCCTTGGTCTGCCCACGTGGGCAGCCTTCTCTTCCTTGGCAATGACTACCTGCGTTCTCACGGCCTTTAACAGTATCTGCTCATTTATTGATCACCTACTAAGTGCCGCGCACTGACTGAGCTGGGGAGGAGAAATGGAGGAAGAGCTATACTCGCTGTACACGGGACGGTGAGCGTCACGTAGGTAGGCTTTTCTGCCTCCCTTGGCGCCTGTTTCCCCACGTGCTTACATTTGCAACCCGATCATCCCCAGTTTCAATCCTGCTGTCCCCTCTGACAGTGCTGATGAGACAGACCTGAACAGCAGAAACGCGACAAATGGCCGTAAATACTAGTTTAGTTTATAACCAGCTTCTCAAAGATCTGGCCTCGCCTTCATCTCCTAAGACCGCCCCAAACTCAGGCGGACCTTCCGCACTTACACTTTTCATTGGCCGATAAGTAACTGGGTCCCGCCCCCTGATCGAAGGTACCCAATGAGAAACCAAGATCAGTGAGACGGACAAGCGGAAGGGCGCAGGCCAAGGACCGGACTAGGGAATCTGGCGCTCCTACCTTCCGCGACAGGGCGTCATCCTCCGCCTGGATCTCGAACTCGCCGTCCTCCGAGTCGCTGCCGCGGGCCTGGGAAGCCCCAGTCCGGCGCTTCCGAAGCCCCTTCTTCTTCCACGGCGCCATGGCGGCACGTGACCGCAGGCCGGGTCCCACGCGTCTTCTGGCAGCCATGCGGGCCGGGCGCTCGGACCCGGAAAAGGGCGGAGCCTGTGGGACGCACAGAATGCGCGGGGGCGGAGCTAGGAGACGCACGAGCTGCGTCGGAATCCAAGCTTCAGTCATAGGGCGTGGCCTGAGGGACCAAACCAGCTGAACGGAGGGCGTGGCCTGAGGGACCAACCAACTGTGCAAGGGAAGGGGCAGAGCGTCAAAGTGGCTTCACCAATGGGGCGGGGCCTGAAGAAAGAGCCAAGCGAACAAGAGGCGGGACCTTAGGGAAATGGGCGGGGCGGGGCGGGGCTGAGGAATATACCAACTGAGTGAGGGGCGAGGCCTGAAAATTGTACCAACTGAACAGGGATAGAGGCTTAAGGGACGTACCAACTGCGCAAGTAGCGAGACCTGAGGGATGTACCAGCTGTGCAAAGCTGGCCCTGAGGGGCGGGGCCTGAAGGCTGTACCAAGGGAACGGGGGTGTGGTCTGCGGAATGTACCATCGGCTCAGGGGCGGGAGTCTAGGGAAGATGAGCAGGGGCGGGGCATCGCTCCTGTTGCCCAGCGCGAGATGCGCGCGTGCCCGTGTCGCTGCGGCGCCGCTGTGCGTGCTGTGCTGTGCGGGCATCTGTGGCAGATCCGGAGCTTGCAGGGCCCGGTAGGAGAAGCTCCGGGCACGGAGTTCCCGTGACGCCTGCGCTTTCAGCTTTGTAGGCTGACGGGTAGGTACTACTCCGCTGTTTGGAGCCTGAGTTGTGATCGGGTGGGGTTGGGGGGGAAATGGATTTAATCTGAGAAACCGAACGGGGCTGTTGAGGAGAACTAGAACGCACCACGTTTGCAAAGCGCATTGCACACGGTAGGCATGGGGGCGACAGTGGCTTTGGAGCCCCTTTACCCCCCTCCCACCATAATTAGTTTTTCTGGTTGGTGCCATCCCCAGGCATGCCGGTAGTCGTACTATAAATATTTGCTAAGCATACACTGTAGGCTAAAAGTGTGTATCTATTTATTCACTAAATATTTGTTGGCGGCGTTTCCCCTTGTCTTGACAACTAAAAAGACAGGAGTGCTTGCTTAGCCTGCAGCGTGCACGGAGCACGGGGTTCGAACCTGTGTACCTCAGACGCCAAGCGATCATCCAGTTCTACGTTAGAAGTAGAAACGAGAGGATCAGGAGTTAAAGGTCATTCTTGGCTATATAATATAATGAGTTCCAGGCCAGCTTGGGCTAGATGAAACCCTGGGTGGGGGAGGGACAAGAAAGCGAAGCATTTCCACGATGCACCCTGATTGATCGTCCCCTTTGAGAAAGACCAGCCCCCCTCCAACTCAGCAGGAAGAGGCCCTATTGCCCTTCAACTTGAGACACCAGGCTGCCACTATTACTGGCCCTGCTATTAGCTCACTCTGACCCCTTTCACAGGGAGCCCTGGAGGCTGAGTTTGGCAGGCAGAGCAACACCCACTGTTACTCCAGACCACCAGCATCGAGAAGACCCCGGTGGAACTGGCCCATGGCAGAATGCAGTCACTCCACATTCAGCACCGCTGCCCTAGCAGCTACAGGGTCAAGGCCAGGGCGTCCTATGTGGATGAGACCCTGTTTGGCAGCCCTGCGGGAACCCGGCCCACAGCACCAGACTTTGACCCACCCTGGGTGCAGAACTGTAACAGAGGAGTGGGCCTAGGACCACCGAAGGACTCTCCGGCCAGGAGAGACTGTGAGTCTGAACCCTCCAGGGGCAGCACACCAAACCTCACACCGAGGAAGAAGAACAAATACAGGTAAGGGGTGGTGTACTCTTCACTAAGGGTAGCTGAGCCGGTCTCTTTCCTGGTTGCTGTGTTAAAATACTCCGGCAGAAGCAACTTAGGCGAGAAAGGGTTTACTCTGGCTCACCTTTGGGTTGTAAGAAGTCGCAGCAGCAGGGGCTGGGGACAGCAGGTCACATCAAATGCTTGCTGCTCGACACAACTCTCTTCCTTTCATTCAGTCCCAGGGCATCCGACACCCTATTCTGGCATCCCAGACTTATACATTGCATAGACTTGCACGCAAGCTAAATACTCAATGCACATAAAACACTAGCACTAAGAGAAAGGTCCATCATAGGCATGCCCACGGGCCAACCTAACTTAGTCCGTCTCTGCCGCTCTTCTCCCAGGTGATGCCAGATCCTGCCAAGTTGACAGTTGAAACTGACCGCCACAATAGCCATCATCAGGCTTCCTGTTACAGCTGGCCTTTCCACCTGCTGTGTGGCCGTAGGCAAGCGCCTTGACTTCTCTGAGCTGCACATAGAATAAACGTTCCCATTAAATGAGAGTGGGGAATACCTGGGCCTAGCAACCAAATGCTCAGAAAGGTCTTGATAAATAAATAGTGCTGGCTGTGTGGTGGCGCACGTCTTTAATCAGAGCGCCAGGGGTAGGGCAGAGGCAGGCCGATCTCTGTGAGTTCTAGGCCAGCCTGGTCTACAGAGTGAGTTCCAGGACAGCCAGAGTTACAACAGAGAAACCCTGTCTCGAAAAAAAAAACCAAACAAACAAAAAGGTAGCGTTGGCTGTCGGGACGGCTCAGCGGGTAAAGCCTGGTGACCTGGGATTGCTGGAACTGTGATCAACTCACAGAGTTACCCTCTGACCTCCACACGTGTGCCACTGTCTGAACACACCCACGTATCCACATCATACACAGTAATCATAAATTTAAAATATTTTCAAAGGAAATTCTTGGAAAAAAACCACTCATGCAAAAAAAAAAAAAATTGCAACTCTGCTGAGCTCATTTAGATGTTTTTGAAAAGTACATTTGTATTTGGTTATTTTTGTATGGGAGGAGTGTGTACTAATTGACAGCAAAGGACAACTTGTGGGAGTCAATTCTTTCCTTCTACCGTGTGGGTCCTGAGGATCAAACTCAGGTTGTCAGCCTTGGCCACAATCACCCTTACCAACTGAGCCATCTTGCAGGCCCAAGCTCCTATGATGTGTTTTTTGTTGTCCCTAAACAACACAGTGTGACAACTGTTTACATAGCACTTAATGGACCTCATTACTCCATTGATCTGGAGCTGAGTCGATTCGGGAGGATGTCTGGCTTTTGATGCCTAAGACTTGAGCATGCACAGAATGCACAGATATTCACAGGGACTTTTGGAGTGGTTCCCCCACATACCGAGGAATGGCAGTAATTGGCACTCTTGATGGTTGGGCTCGTACGAGGTGCTCCAGGTAAGGGTCCCTCTTAGGACTGCTCCCAACATGTCCTTCTGTTTCCAGAGTGGGAGGGAGAACAGCCCCCAAGCTGCTTTGGGCTGATACCTGTCTATCGAAGACTAAGTCAGGCCCCTCTGAGTGTACCAGGCAGACTCCTGCTGCTTCCAGTAATCTGGTGGGGAGTGAGGACTTTAGGGTTGTCACCCCAGGTCTCTGCACCCTTCCCTTTTCCAGGTTGATCGGCCACACTCCGTCTTACTGTGATGAGTCACTGTTCGGCTCCCAGACACAGGGCACCGGCAAGGAGGTATCTCGGACAGCCTCGGGGGATGCTGCCAAGCTCCGGACCCTTTTCTGGACACCACCTGCCACCCCTAGGGGCAGCCACTCACCTCGCCCCAGGGAGACCCCACTGCGGGCCATTCACCCAGATGGATCCTCCAGGGCAGAGCCCAGAGTGACCACGGGCTCCCAGAAGATGTCCCAGGATAAGTTGGATGCTCCCCCTTCTCTGGGGCAGGGGCGTTCCCATTCACTTACCCACCTAAGTGTGCCCAGCATGGGTCACCCAACTTCCAGTGTCCCCCAGACCAATGGACCTCTGAGTGCCCGGCCTTCTGCATCAAGGATGACTGTCCGGAGTCCCCTGGTTACTCCTAAGGCACGGTCAGGCGTATTTCAGGGCTCCCCTCCCTCCAGCGAGGGGCTGGCTCCCCCAAGCCAAAGCCTCCTTGGAAATGAGGCTCTCACTAGGTAAGCCTTTGGCTCGCAGCAAAGACTCAGCTCAGGTGGGATCCTCTGAGGACCAGTGTCTTCAGGGCACCCAAGTGCTGGGGAAGCCTCCTTGAGGCTCCATGGTGATGATAGGCCATGCTTTCCTTTGTCCCCACAAGCTCAGGATGTCCATAACCTTCTCTGCAGGGTATTTGGGGTCTATGAGATATCTCTCTGGCCGTATTTCAGCTACTTTCTGCATTGGTGCCAAAACCCAGCCAGCTTCCTGCTCAGAATTCAGTTTCCTAAGGGGTCTGGAGGCCTTAAGGGAGTTTTCTGGGGGTCTGTGGATCCCAAGGGTGGAACATGGGAAGACATTTTATTTTAATATTCATGTATTTATTTCATGTATTAAATGTATTTAGCTCATCAAAGCTTGGAGGTGTGTTACTTTTTCCCCCTTAAGTAAAGGCCTCAGTCGATTCGCACAGCGGAGTTAAAGAGGACAGCCGGTGATCAGAGGGTCTGCTGAGGTCCGAGGACATAGACGTCAAGTAATGTTGAGGCCACCCTGGTCCTGTCTGTGTCCTGTGATTCCACACATAGGCAGGTGGGTGGTTCTGACCAGCTCAGAACACAGAGTGAGAATGCTTTCCTGGCAGTTGTCTCAGTAGGGGGCTGGGATGTAGCATAGAGTTTTGCCTAGCATGCATGAATGGGGCCCTGGTTCAATTCCCCAGCACCACCCCCCAACAAAACAAAACAGGGCTCGATGAGCCAAGTGGAGACGTTAGCCAGGGACAGGTGTCAGCAGAGCCCTGGGCCCCGGCTGCTGGGTACACTGCACTCCCCTGCACTGTGGCAGGGGCCTGGCACATCCTTCCCTGGGTGGGAATGGGGCCTTGAGCCTCCTCTTGCCCCCCTCTGTCCGTGAGCATTCCAGGGAACCTAGTGGGCATCTCGCCGTTGTCTAGTGGCCTCTACCCTGGGGAAGGGTAAGCACGATCCTGGGGAGGGATTAGGGCTAGCCAGGCCCTGGGGACATGTGTAATCGCCTGCAGAGGTCAGCCAGCCTTGTTTGGGGACAGACACACTTTGCACTTTAGCCATGCTTTAGGACTTTCACAACTAATTGGTTAGTCTACCTCCGGTTTTTCGGTCCCTTCCCTCCGGCTTGATAGACGTGGACTGGAAGTAGAAATGCACGTTCTTCGCCATCTATACTAGAGGTCAGCTGGAGCCCAGGGCGAAGCCACCTGGTAGCTGATACCAGACCTGGGGTCTGGCTAACACCAGGCTGTGGTGTCAGAGCTGTAGGCAACCACAAACAGTGGAGGGAGGGGGACTGACGAGGTGACCCGGCAGTTAAGAGTTCTCTCTGCTCTTCCAGCCTGGGTTTGGTTCCTAGAACCGGTATCAAGTGGCCCATAGCTGCCTGTGACTCCAGTTCCAGGGATCCGGTACCCTCTGATCTCCGCAAGCACCAGGCAGGCGTGGCATGTCTATGAACTCAGGCACACTTGTGCAGTAGTGTACGCTTGTGCGCACGCGTGCGCACATACACACACACACACACACACACACACACACACACACACCTTTTAAGAAGAAAAACAAAAAGTGGGGACTGAAGGGGTGGCTCATGGGTTAAGAGAACATACTGCTCTGTCAGAGGGCCTGAGTTTAGATCTCGGCACCCTCTTCAAGTGGCTCACAAACACCCATAACTCCAGTTCCAGTGAATTGTGCACCCAGCTCTGGCCCCCATGGGAACACTCACATTAGAAAATAAAAAATAAACTAAACTGTTTTTTTTTTTGGAGATGGGGCTTCCCCGTGTAAGTCTGGCTGTCCCGGAACTAGTTCTCTAGACCAGGCTGGCCTTGAACTCAGATCCTGCCTCTGCCTCCCCAGTGGTGGGATTAAAGGTGTGTGCTACTATGTCCCCCCTCCACACACATTCTTTGTTTTTCTAAAGTGGAAAGAGGAACCAGCCAGTGAGGTGGCCCATTCCTGTAATTTCAGCATTTAGAAATCAGAGGCAGCCAGTGAGGTGGCCCATTCCTGTAATTTCAGCATTTAGAAATCAGAGGCAGCCAGTGAGGTGGCCCATTCCTGTAATTTCAGCATTTAGAAATCAGAGGCAGCCAGTGAGGTGGCCCATTCCTGTAATTTCAGCATTTAGAAATCAGAGGCTGACCTGGCCATGGTGGTACACGCCTTTAATCCTAGCACTCCGGAGGCAGAGGCTGGGGGGATCTCTGAATGTGAGGCCAGTCTGGACTAGAGAGCAAGTTCTAGGACAGCCAGGGCTACACACAGAGAAACCCTGTCTCAAAAAAAAAAAAAAAAAGAAAAAAGAAATCAGAGTCATCAGAGGCAGGAGAGTCACCATAAATTCAAGGCCAGCCTGGGCTACACAGGAGTACTCTGTCTCAGAATAAAGTTGCAGGGGGTTGTGGCTGCACCATGGAAGACCCGGGTTGGGATCCTTACAGAGAGGGCCATTAGGTTTCTGTGGGATACTTGTTCAAAATCAGAGTGTGTTCACAGCGTAGGGGCAGAAGCTGTGTGCGGATGGATAGTCCCAGGGCAGGCCAGGGCTGCCGGAAGGTGATGTCTTGAAGGGTGTGCCCCGGAGTGGGAGGTTTTTATTTTTTGTTTTGTTTTGTTTTTTTGTTTTTTTAATTTTACCCATCAACAAAGCTAGGGATGGAAGGGCTGGGGTGGGGGCGTGGTCAGGAGCCGGCAGGGCGTGGTCAAGGCTGGCCAGGGGCGGGGCCAGGCCAGGCAGCGCGCTCACTTCTTGCCTTTGCCCTTGCCCTTGGGTTTCTTCTCCTTGCCCTTGTCCTCCTTGCTCTTCTCCTGGACCTTGGGCTTCTCCTTGTCCTTCTCCTTGCCTTTGCCCTTGCCACGCTTCTTCTTCCTGGACCTGAGCATGGAGCGCACCAGGTAGCCCTTCCACACGGCCTGGATGAGCGTGGCTGCCCTCACCATGCGCACCATCTCGCGCTCCGCCTCCACCCGCTTCTTGGAGTTGATCTCGCTCTCGGCGCGGATCTGGGAGAACTCCTCCACCAGCACCGCGTGCCTCTCCTTCAGCTCCGCCAGCTGCAGCTTCTCCTCCTTGTGGATGCTCTCCAGGTCCTCGTATTCGTCCTAGGCGACCGAGAGGGGAGCAAGGGCCCGTGAGTTGTGCAGGCCTAGGTGTGCGTGTGTGTGTGTGTGTGTGTGTGTGTGTGTGTGTGTGTGTGTGTGAGAATGTATGTGGAGTTGCTAAAGGTCAATCTCTCCACCTTACTTCTTGAGGCAGGCCCTCTCACTGAACCTGGAGCTTGCTGGTGCGGCTGGCTGGCTGACCAGCAAACTCCCGGGAGCTGGCGCTGTGACTACAGGAACGCACGGCCTTCCGCTTCTTACAGCAGTGTTGGGGATGCGAACTCAGGAATGCTGACTGAGCCAGCTCCCGGACCGCAGGCCCTAGTATTGAAGACTAGCTTCTCTCCACCTTTAGGAGATTCCCTTTTAAGCCTTTGGTTTTCCTCATGTAAAACACAGGGACGATTCCAGATACCATAGCCAGTTTTCTGGGATCAAATGGTCTTCGGGCTTCGGTATGAAAGGCCCTCACAGACCACATGGGTAGGAGGCCTGCCCCCCCCCACCGCTAGGTGGCGATGTTGAGTGGTGAGGGAATCATGAAAGCGCCAATCTCACCAGTTGAAGGAATCATCCCGGAACAGACCGGAGGATGGGCCTCCCTAGAGGAAGTACTTCACTGAGGGGCGTGGGGAATGGGGCATGAACCTTATATTCTGGGTCTGTCTCCCTCCTCCTCAACCCTCTCCTCCTCCCTCTCCTCTCTCATTCCCAGCTACTGGGAGACGAACACCTCTGCCGCCCCCCCCCACGCCGCCGCCGCACCCCCCCCACCCCCCGCGATGCTCCCACCTGAGGCTCAAGGCAGCGGGGCCAGGTGACCACCGACTGAACTCTCCAAAACTGTGAGCCCAAACAAACTTCCTTCCTCTGCTCAGGTGTTTCCTCACAGTGCAGAGGTTTGGCTACTGCAGATCTGATAACATGGTGCCAGGACCGTGAGGCCACGGGGGAGGAAGGAAAGCCTCTGTTCGGAGGCGGCTTCACAGAGGGTTAGAGCAGACAGATCTGTCTCAGGTGACCCTGGAGTCCCTCCTTCTGTCTGACTATTGCCCCTCTTGCTGCAATTCACAACTTCCTCCTCTTCTTTCTCTTTCTACTCCTTCCTTCCACTAGCATCCACTGTGGGCAGAGCGCTCGGAGGACACAGGGCTGGACAGACAGGATTGCTGCCTGCGAGGGTCCTGTGGCCCTCAGCGGCCTCTGTTGGCAGGGTTTCTCTTGCAGTATTGGACCCTATGCACGCTAGGCAGGCGCTGAACCCCTCAGCCTCATAACCCCCACAGGGACCCACGAAGCAAGAGCGATAGCCACGTAGCTCCTGTACCAGATTACAGTCAGGCTGAGAGGGACCCTGCTTGCCTTTCTCTGACCAGGGCTGGCCTAAAACTGTCTGGTATGAACACTCTGCTCTCCGGGCCTGCCCAGGTCAACGCCAGGGGCCACCTGTGTCACCTGCAGGTAGGTGGGGCTGAACAGGCTCCCACTGCAGGTCAGGGTTTCATCTGGACCCAGTTCTGGGCTCAGATTCATTCAGCTATTGTATCTTGTTGACCCGCCCACCAGGGTCCTGGGAGAAATGTCACAGCCTGTGTTCCTCACATTCAGATTCAAGTTCAGAAAGGCCAATTGATGTCAGGTGGCACGGCTGGTAAATGACAGACAGCAGTTTGGAATCTTCGGGTGACAATGAGGACTGACTCTGCTTCCCTGCCTTATCCTGGAGCCTGGCACTCTTTGAGTGTTCAGTAAAGCCTGCTGAGTTACAGAAGTGGGGGTAGTTTTCCCTCTGAATTGGGAGCAGGCAGGAGCTGAGCCAGGCTGGAGGCAAGGACTACGGGATGTGGCTATTAGATAGAGCCACACACTTCTGGATGAATCTGGCTTTCAGCAGTTTCTCACCTCTCTCCACCCCCATACCATCCTAACACACAACCCCATAGCACCCATACACACACGCCATACCGCCCCTACACATCCCCATGCTACCCCTATACCCCCATAGCACCCCTACATACACCCCATACCACCCCTACACACACCCCATACCACCCCTACAAACACCCATACCACCCCACATACCCCCATAGCATCCCTACACACACCCCATACCACCCCTACACACACCCCGTACCACCGCTACACGCACCCCATACCACCCCTACATACCCCCCATAGCACCCCTACACACACCCCATACCACCCCTACACCCCCATACCACCCCTACACCCCCATACTACCCCTACACACACCCCGTACCACCCTACATACCCCCATACCACCCCTACATACCCCCATACCACCCCTACACATACCCCATACCACCGCTACACGCACCCCATACCACCCCTACATACCCCCCATAGCACCCCTACACACACCCCCATAGCACCCCTACACACACCCATACCACCCCTACACACACCCCATACCACCCCTACACACCCCCATGCTACCCCTATACCCCACATGGCACCCCTACACACACCCCATAGCACTCCTACACACACCCCATACCACCCCTATACCCCATAGCACCCCTACACACACCACATACCACCCCTACACACCCCATACCATCCCTACACACCCCCCATACCACCCCTACACACACCCCATAGCACCCCTACACACACCCCGTACCACCCCTACACACCCCCCGTACCACCCCTACATATCCCCATAGCACCCCTACACACACCCCGTACCACCCCTACACACACCCCGTACCACCGCTACACACCCCCCGTACCACCCCTATACCCCCCCCGTACCACCCCTACACCCCCCGTACCACCCCTACACCCCCCCTTACCACCCCTACATATCCCCATACCACCCGTACACACCGCCCATACTACCCCTACACACACCCCATACCACCCCTACACACACCCCATAGCACCCCTACACATCCCACAGCACCCCTACACACACCCCATACCACCCCTACATATCCCCATACCACCCCTACACACACCCCGTACCACCCCTACACACCCCCCGTACCACCCCTACACCCCCCCGTACCACCCCTACACACCACCCGTACCACCCCTACACACACCCCCGTACCACCCCTACACACACCCCATAGCACCCCTACACACACCCCATACCACCCCTACACACACCCCATACCACCCCTACACACACCCCATACCACCCCTACATATCCCCATAGCACTCCTACACACACCCCATACCACCCCTACACACACCCGATACCACCCCTGCACACACCCCATACCACCCCTGCACACACCCCACCGTCCCCTGGACATGCCCCTTCAGGCAAAGGGTCTGCAGGGGCGTCTCATGCCCAGTCCATCTGCCCACCCATCCCGTCCCCTTGGGAGGAACCCCTGGGACATACCTGCTTCTCACTCATCTCCATGTCATATTTCTGGATCCAGTTCTCAATTTCCGTCTCCACTTTATATTTTTTCTTAAAACAAAAACAGGCCCAGGATCAGTAAGTTGACTCGGTAGGTAGGGAGAGGGACTCAGGCCTTGATTTAATCCCCTGGTCCCACAAGGTGGCAGGAGAGAACTGACAACTAGAGCTGTCCTCTGTCTCCACGCAGGCAATGTGGTACATGCATGTGCGTGTACACACACACACACACACACACACACACACACACACACAAACACAATAATTTTTTTAAAGGTCAGCTCCCAGCTGGGGGCATAGCTCAGAACCTTTGCCGAGGATGAATGAAGCTCTGAGTTCCATTTCCAGCACTAAAAATTAAAGAACATTTGGGGTTGGCAACAGGGCTCAGCAGTTAAGAGCAGTGGTTTCTCTTCCAGAGGACCCAGGTTCAGTTCCATTCCCAGCGCCCACATGGTAGTTCACAACCGCCTGTAACTCCAGTTCTAGGGGACCCAAATATTCTCTTCTGGCCTCTGAGGGCACTGCATGCATGTAGTGCACAGACACACGTGTATGCAATACACCCATATTCATCAAATAAAAAGAAAATACACCTCTGATTCCCAGCGCCAGGGAGGAGGCAGAGACGGGTGGATCTCCGAGTTCTAGGTCAGCCTGGTCTACATAGCAAGTTCCTGGACGGCCAGCGCCACACGGTGAGACCTTGTCTCAATATGAATCAATAAAAAACCACTTTTCCCCTGTGCGTAAAATGGAATGTGATCCTGCCACAGAGAGGGATGAAGGAAGACGTGGCTTCCACAGTGGGTGAACTCTGACATGATGCTAAGGGAGTGGCCAGAGCAAAAGGGTCCACAGCAGACCTGTTCACGGGACATGCCATAGTGATTCTGAATCCTTAGAAACTGGAAGGCGAGCGGTGGCCGGAGGGGGTGAGGAGTCCCTGCCTACTGGGTACCGAGTGATATTTTAAAATTTACGTGTAGTTATTTCGTGTGTGGGAGAACGGGAGTGGGCAGGTGTCACTGGGCCTACGTGGAGGTCGGAGGACAGCTTCCAGGGGTTGGCTCTCTTCCTTCCACCGTGTGGGTCCCAGGGATCAGCCTGGGGCTGTCAGGCCAGGCGGTAGGCTCCCTTACAGACCGAGCCACGAGCTATCTCACCACACCCACCCACCCCCGCCACCGTGCTATGTTTTGAGGCGATGGAATAGTTTGGAACGAGACAGGCTGTGGGCTGCTGTAGATGTGCCCAGTGGCACTGAAGAGGCCGCTTTTGAATGGATACTTGGATGTTGTGTGGATTTTCCTTCTGGTGACAGGGAGTAGACGGCTGGGTGTGGCGGTGAGCGCCTGTGATCCCGGCACTTGGGAGCGAAGGGCAGGGGGCTGCGGCAGGTCGGAAGCCCCCTTGGGCTCCGGGGTTTGACGCTGTCTTTTTATTGGTCTGTGTGTGTGTGTGTGTGGCGGGAGCACGCACAAATGCAATGGTGGACTGTGTGCAGATATCAGAGGACAACTTGCAGGAACTGATTCTCTCCTTCTACCGTGTGGGTCCTGGCGATTGAACCCAGGGCATCGGGCTTGGCAGCCGGCACCTTTACCCACTGAGCCATCTCAAGAAAGGAAGAAAAACAAGAGGAGGAACTCCTTGATCCCACGGAGCGGTTCTCCACCAGCCTCGTGGGCAGACCTGTGCCTTTCTTCTGGAGAGACACTCAAGACCTCCCTGAGGCTCTACACTGGAAAGGCCTGGGGGCTGGTCTCTAAGAGGGTGTCCTTGGGAAGAGACTGGAAGGTAGGCAGGGCGTGGCTGAGATGGAAAGAAAAAACGAATACTTGGTGCATGCTCACTGCACACACTATGCCCAGATTTCCACCTGTGTTTCCTTAGGTTCTCCTCGGAACCAGGGCCAAGAGGGGTCAAGTTCAGCTTGCCTGAGGATCACGATCTACCATAAGTAGGGGTCATCCCCAGGGGTCAGGGGAGTTGAGGAACTCTTTGAAGATCACTGAACTGGGGTCCCCTAATGCTAGGACAGAGATTTGGCCTCCTCGCTCTGAATTCTAGCCTGCATGCTGCCCCCTTGCCCACCCAGGAGATATCGCCTCTCTCGGGCTTGCCCACTCCTGGGCCAGCCCTGCCCTGCCCCGTCTGCACCCTCTCAGCGCACCTTCCTCAGGGCCTGCTCCACCTCCCGATTCTCCATGATCACGTTGTGGTACTGAGAGCGAAGTGCCAGGATCTCCTGCTGTATCTTGGCCAGCCTCGCCTGCGAGGCCCGGTAATCCACCTTCTGCTGCTTCTCTGCCTCCTGCTTCGTGCGGAGGAGGTTGTTCTCCGAGAACTTGAACACCTGGTGCAGGTGGTTCTTCAGCTCCTGGATCACAAAGTTCTCCTTCTCCACCTAGGCCGGGACAAAAGGAGGAGGGGGCGCCATTAACAGCCGCACGGTCGCCTACGATCGCAGAGGCAGGCCTTTGGCTGTGCCCTCCCTTAGGGTTCTGAGCAGCCAGGCTTATTCACATCTTAGGCCCAGGACCACGGTGCTCTCCTCTACCTAGGAAAGGGGTCAGCAAACTAAGGCCCATAGACCAAATGCAGCTAGCCGTATCTGCCAATGAAGTATATTGGGATACAACACAGTCCTTTTGTTCTGCTGCTGTTCGTGGCTGCTTTCCACGCCAACAGCAGAGTCATTGGCCTAAGAGCCCAGGGCGTGGATTGTGTGACCCCCTGGAGATGAGACAGGGAGCCAGAAAAAAAAGGGGAGGGGCTGCTGTCTCTCACTTGTGATAAGTGTGCAGGAAGACAGGAGCCACTGAGGACCCACAGACACCAAGATGGGGCAGATCTGAGATGGAACTGACTCTGAGGCTCATTATAATACTCTGACTAGTAAAAAAAAATGGGTGAAGGGTGGGGCTGCTTGGGACACACAGACAGGTGCGCTTTCAGCTGCCTGAAGAACCTTTGAGTGTTCAAATATTTAAACCCTCCCGGAAGACGAAAGGCAGCTGTGTGTCCACAGAGTAGCCAGCTGTACTCTTCTGTGGATGCGCATGTGTGTGCACCCTGCAGTGCTGACCTGGAGCTTGTTGATTAGGCTAGGTTGGCTGGCCACTAAGACCCAGGGGTCCTTCTGTCCCTGCCTCCCCCGTGCTGATTTACAGAGGTACACTGCCACACTGGCTTTAAAAAAAAAAAAAAAAGAAGAAGGTCTGGAGAAACTGCTCAGTGGTTAAGAGCACTGGCTGCTCTTTCAGAGGGCCTGAGTTCAATTCCCAGCAACCACATGGTGACTCACAACCACCTGTAGTGGGATCCGATGCCCTCTTCTGGCCTGTAGACATATATGGAGATGGAGCACTCATTTATGTAAAATACATAGATAGAAGTTTGTATTTTTAAATGAAAAACAAAACAAACGAAAAAAAAAAAAAACAAAACAATTAGGCTCTAGGGCTAGAATTCAGGTCCCCAGGCTTGGACAGAAAACTCTTTACTCATGGAGGCAGGCCCGGTTCTGTGCTTTTTATAATAAGCTTTCAGTTTTCTTTTGCTTCAGAACTCCTGGGTTTCTGGTTTTCCCTTTTCCTTTTCAAGATTTAATAGATTTTTAAATTGTGTGTCTGTCTGTGTCAGCATGTGCACATGAATGCGGGTGCCTGTGGTGTCCAGAAGAGGGCGTCAGATCCCCTGGAGCTGGAGTTGCGGGAGTTTGTGAGCTGCCAGAGCGGTGTGTGGCACCGGCCTTTAATCCCAGTACTTAGGAAGCACAGGCAGGTAGATCTCTGCGAGTTCAAGGCCAGCCTGGTCTATGGCATCCCAAGCCAGCCAGGGCTGTGTAGTGGGACCCTGTCTTAAACAAACAATGGTGTGTACTTTTAACCACGGAAAGGTCTCGCCAGCCTCTCCCCCGTGCATTTGGTGGCCATCCTACAGAAGGCAAAGGTGCTCACTTAGCTGGTGACACAGACACTTTGCTAAGCCCTGGCTGGAAGGGTCTCCCTCGCTTGTCTGGTTCACTCCCCCTCTCTTTGTCTTTCTTGTCTCAGTGACGATGGCCCTGGTCCTTCTGGCCCAAGTTCAGTTCTCTTGTATCACCCCTTCATGGTGCCCTGTCCTTCCCGGCATACTTCCCAAAAGAGCAGCCAGTGGGTTCCTTAGTGCCTACCTTGAGGCTCTTGGGGCTGGGCTTGTTTAAAGACATACCTCCTAGTAGAATGGTCAGAACAATCTCTATGGAGTGAATGAAGGGAAAGCTACTTGAATCACTGGGAGAAAACCCGAGAGTCAGTCCCAGAGGGTTCGGCTGCTCGGGCGTGTGGCTTGAGGGATGCGGAGGGAGGTATACCTCCGACTCCTTGTTCTTCAGCACCTCTGCCAGCTCGGCCTCGAGGGCATCGATGACCTCTTGGTTCCTTTCATTCCTCCGTCTGACGTCCTGTATGAACTGGTTCTTCTCCCTCACTTCCATGGGGCTGGTGAGGAGCTTCTCAAAGAGGAAGCTCCGAAGCTCCACCAGGGCGTCGAGGAGGCGCTGGGCCCCTGGGCTTCTGCCTGGTGCCTGCATCTGCAGCAGCCTGGTTACCTGGGGGTCATTGAGCAGGAGCCTCAGGATAGACTTGATGGAGTCCCGGAACTGGTACACCACTGGCCACATGTTGGCCTTGTGTATGTCTATGGACAGGAGGCGGTCCCGGCACCAGGCTTCATCGGCGGCGTCCTCCTCTTCCTCCAGATGTCTTTGTTTGTCCTGTATCATGCTGGCACTCTCCACCAGGATCTGGCCAATGTCCAGATGCTCTCTTATGGCCCTCACCAGGTACTCGGGCAACATTCCCTCCAGAGCCTCTGGGTGGGACTCCACGTAGGACATAAGGGTCACCAGCTCTACCTTGTATATGGCCTCATCCAGGACCGACATGATCCTCTTGGCCTCGATGGTGCTGAGCTTGGATTTGGATGGGACCAAGGTCTTCATTGGCTCAGCTGGGACTATGTCTGTCTTCAGTGGGATTCTTTGGATGGCCAGCCCGTAGTAGGACGGGGCCATGCTGATGCTGTCCAAGGCCATCTCTGAAGCAGCTGGCTTTGGCTCTGGCATGTATATCCTGGCCCTGAGATGGCAGCCAACTCAGGGCTCGCTCGGCTTTCACAGTCTCCAGCAACCCTATAAAAGAAGGGGTGGCGGTTAGGCATATCACTGATGGCCATGATGACATGGGACAGAACCTGGAAGCTGCTTTTAGCTGCTTTGTCTTTGGGTTTTTTTGTTTTGTTTTGTTCTATGAGACAGGGTCTCTTATAGCCTAGGCTGTCCTTACTCCTGATCCAAGGGCTGGGGTTGCAGGCTTGTACTACCCGGTCACGCCTATCTTCTAGCGTCGTGATGGAGCTAGAGTCACCGGGGATAGAGGGCTGAGTCCCAGACACACATACCAGCCACTGTTCTGAGGACCCGCATATGGGGGTTACCCAGGCACCCAAGAGGCAGAAAGGCTGGCTCCTGGAAGGTGAAGCCATCCAGCAGTGTCAGCAGCAGGAAGTCTCCAGAGAGGAGGCACAGGACTCACTGAAGCAGACCTCGGGGAATTGTTGAAACTGTGGCCGGAAGTGCTGTCCCAAGCACAGTGTGGAGATGTGCCCCGCCCCCACCCACGCTTCCTCCCCACGCTGACCCCAAACCAGTGGGAAACCAACTGAAGAGCTTGGGCCGCAGTCTGCCGAGCAGCAGCCCAGGACACAGGGGAGGCTGGGACAAGGCACAGGCCAGGTCACGTAGCGGGACAGACCACGGACAGAGTGGGATGGGCCACAGAGCAGGAGAGCCATGGACACAGTAGACAGGTCACAGAGTAGGACATGAATAGGACAGGACACAGATGGGTTTGAACAAGTCACAGCCAACAGCCGGGCAAGGACAAGGTGGGGGGTGGGCGGCACAGAGTCTTACTATGTAGCCTTAGGTGGCCTGAAATTCACTATGTAGACTGGGCTGGCCTTGAACTCAGAGATCCTCCTGTTTCTGCCTCTGGCTCCTGAGTGCTGGGATTAAAAGGTGTGGGTAATCATGCCACGCCTGGCTGGTGTGAGGTTCTTAGGTCACCGGGAGTGTGCCCATGAAGGGAACACTCACACTGTCTCTCTGTCTCTCTCCCTCCCCCTCACTATCTCTCTCTCTTAGAGGTGAGCAAACTCCTCTCCAGCAGGCTCTGCCATGACGTGATGCGCTGTTCTGCAGCCGCCAAAGCAGCGGAGCCACCAACCCCAGACCAGACCAGCCTTTCCTCCTTATGCGTCATTCACCTCGGGGATTTTTGTCGTGGTGAGAAGCTGACTGACACAGAGGTTTTGGTGGGACTGTCCATCAGATAGTCCACTATCTCGGAGGAGGGGCGACTCTGGCTGAGGGGAAGCCACAGGGGTGGGAAATGCCGGGAGCTAAGCTTCCAGGTCCTTCTTGAAGACCGTGCTAAACCAGACCATGCGTGTGGGATGGGGGGTTGGGGGGGGTGGTCCTTGGCTCCTGCCTGAGTTCCGAAGCCTGGTTGGCCAACTGTTCTGCTCAGCTTCCATCTTTTTCTGTCGTTTGCAATCAGAGAGGCTCAGCTGATCAAATATGCAATCAAAGAGCCTTAGGTGATCAGATAGCATAGGCGGTGATCTGAGGGACCCGCGGGAGGATGGAGAGGAGAAAGGGCTACGCAGAGCCACAGGACGTTATCTTTAGTTCGTCAAACTGCAGACGGCCAGGCAATCAGGTAAGTATCTACTATGCCTAAGGACAGAGAAGAGAGGTGCCAGCTCTGTTGTGAAGGATGGGGGCTCCTTGGCCAGACGAAACACATCCAGGGTCAGAACCTTCTTAGAGCCTGCCCAACCCAAGGTGGCACCATCTTCTTCCTTGGAACGCATTCCCGCTTCCTGCTCTTATCCTCAAAGTCCCCTAGGGGGCCTTTTCCTGACAGTAAAGGGTTCTGGGCGGACCGGGTGCCTCTCCCAAGCCCTCTGAGGATGAAGGGTCCCTGCCCTGAGGCCACAGGACGACTGAAGGAAGTGGATGGACGAACGCACTCTTGTCCTCCGAGTTCCCCGGGCATTGACCAAAACTCCCAGAATTCTTGGGAGACGGAGGCTGGAACCTCCAGAGCCATGGGAAATGTTTCCAATTTGCTTTCAGCCAAATTGCCTCTTTTGCTTTAAAGGGCAAGCTTGTTTTCTTTGATTACCAAGATGCCCGTCGGTTCTTGACAGCTCATTTGGGTGAACGAGGGAAAAGAAAACCAGGGGGAGGGGGTGGCATGGGAAGAGGGGTCAGTGATGACGCCAACGAAAATTACCCGAGAATCTTTTCCTTGAATTCTAATATGGTTGCTCCGTGTCCTTTCCGATGCTGCCAGCCTTCGTACTGAAAGTGTTGTCAACCCAGCCTCCCCCTTTTTAAGCATCCTGCCCTGAGAGTGAAGCAGGGCTTTAATCGGCATGGTTTCTATTGATTTATCTTTATCATGGAAATGTGCCTCCACTTCATTCAAATTCGCCTGTTGGATGTTTATTACTGTGCACTCACTTTGAAAAAAAGAAAGATTCGAATTAAAGGAGCCCACACGCACACTTGGAGAGAAGATGGAAGAACCCATCACCCATAAACCCTGCACCTGTGACTATTTCACAGGCCCCAGCACTGGCTGGTGAGGAAGTCAGGGGAAGGGGAGGGGTGTCTCGGTTTAAGGCCCTTCTTTGTGATGCTGCCCAATGTTAGAACTTACATATGTGCCCAGCTGTTCCAAAGCACGCCCTTGATCCCAGCAGTCTGGAGGTGAGGCGCAGGAGGAGCAGAAGTTCAAGACCATCCTTGGCCACACAGTGGGTTGAAGGCCATCCTGGGCTACAGAGGGAGACTGTCTCAAACAAAATAATTAAAAAAGAAAAAAAAAAAAAAGGAAAAAGAAGAAAAAGAAATGCTTTCTTCGGATGAGTCATTTTGTTTCTTATAACCCTGCAAGGTACAGGTATAATCATTTCCTTTGTTTCACACATTTTTAAAAAAGGACCTGATGGGTACAGGAGTCCAGTCAATCATGTTGAAAACTTCTGTCCCACAAGATGGATAGCCGGCAAGATGGAGAGTGGGTGAAGAAGCTTGCTACCAAAACTGAGGATCTGAGTTCAATCCCCGGAACCTACAGTAGAAGGAGGAAGTCGATTTCTGAGGGTTGACCTTGACCTGCACACATGTGTATTGGCATGCCAGCACGCGTTCGCTCTCTCTCGCGCTCGCTCGCTCTCTCTCTCTCTCCCCGCCTTCTCCCTGCCCTACACATAGGTACACATCATCATCATCATCATCATCATCATCATCAAACTTTTATCCAAAACAACTATCACATAGCAGATGCTCGGTAAATGCACCACATGATCCCTGACAGCCTCCTACGCAGCTGGAAACTGCAACTGGTGGATTCTATTTGGTCCCCAAAGGTCCCTGGCGCGGGCTGTGGCAATGGCACTGGAGGAGGACTTGTTAACGGACAGGATCTCAGCTGTGGCTGGGGGCTCCGGTGCTCCAGGGACAGGGCACTGGCCAATGGTGGCTGGGGAGACAGTAATTGCTGCCCGCGGTAGCCAATTGTCTGCAGCTTGGGACGAGCCTTGGCATGGTCGCCTGACCTTCTCCAAGTTCCAAAGTGAAAAGGGAAACCAGAAGCTCACTGTGTGGTAACTGAGTTCACTTAGAGCCCATGGCTCCCACCCAGTCACATGGGTTGAGCAAGGTTACCCCGCTCTCCAAGCTTTGTCCCCACCCCCGCCCCGTGAAATGGGGACGGACAGGGGATTTTACAGGACTCTCGTGTGAATGTAATATTCCCATACGTGTCCAGCCTTTATGCCTTCTATTACAAATGTAAACACGATGGGGGAGAGGGGAGAGACGGCACAATGGTTACTCGCACCTGCTGCTCTTGCGGAGGATAAGGATCTGGTTCTCAGCACGCGCATGGAGGCTCATAATGATTTGTAGTTCCTGATTCCCGGGGACCCAGCACTGTCTTCTAGCATATAAAAGTACCGCACACATAGGATGCACATGCACAGACACACACGCAGGCAAGACGTTCATACGCATAAAATAAAAAAACCTAAAAAAACAAAAGAAAGAAAGAGAACTCCAAAGTACGACTACAGCTCATCGCTCCACAGACTGGAGAGAACAGGAGCTGAGACAGGAGGATGCTGGGTTGTTGGCGTTCAGCCTAGATGAGAAAACTTGAGCCCTAGATTCAGAGAGAAGCCCTGCCTCAAAGGAACAGGCAGAGAGTTAGAGAGGACACTTAATCCCTGTCTGGCTTCCATGTCGGATGTTTTGAATTTCTTTCCTGGTCACGGTATGCTTTAGAAATGTGCATTTCTGGTCACACGTGACTGCACAGTGGATTATTTCGGTTGTTTCAAAAAAGAAGGAAGGGCTCGGAGTGGCACATCTGCTTAGCATGTGTGAGGTCCTGGATTCCATCACAGCACTAATAAGCACTCGCACACACATCATACACACACACGCTCACACATACTATACATACAGGCACACACACATACACAGACATGCTCTCACACACATGCACACAAATACATACATGCTTACATATATACAACACACACATACACACGTATACACACATGCACATACATATTCTCTTACACACACACACACACACCCATACATGCACACACACATATACCCATACACATACATATACACACATACATGGTCACACACATACACACACACACATATACATACACACACTAAGTAAATGAGACAATTTAAAACACAGGCTAGAGAGATGACTCAGGCAGTAAAATGTTCACTGCTCAAACCTGAACACCTTAGCTAGCTCCCTAACACCATGTAAAAGCCAGGTGTCACACACAGAATACAAATAGATAAAACCCTTCATCTTTAAAAAAAATATCAATTAGGCTGGATGGTGGTGGCACACACATTTAATCCCAGCACTCAGGCAGAGGCAGGCAGGTCTCTGAGTTCAAGGCCAGCTTGGTCTACATAGAGAGTTCCAGGACAACCACGGCTACACAGAGAAACCCTGTCTCAACATTCCCTCAATCAATTAACAGTGTAAAATATCAATATAATGAATACATGTAAGAACCACAGAAGTTTGCATTTGCCTGGCATTTTCATGCTGGGGCTTAAACGTAGGTCCTCACACGTTAGGCACAACCAGTGCCACCCAACTACATTTGAGCCTGAACTATTATTTTATAATTAAACTTGTACTGAGACCAGAAGGAAATGCATTTCTTTGTCAATTAAAAGGGAAAAAGTCACCTGCACTTGAAACCATTAGGGTTAAAATATTTTCATTGCCTATAGGATATAACCTATTGCTGTAATAAAAGCCAAGGTTAAAAGATATTTTGTTTGTGATTTTTAATCACCCTCAATTCCAAGAGCATAATTGTGTGTGTGTGTGCGTGTGTGTGTGTGTGTGTGTGTCCGTGTGTGTTGAGGTATGTGCATATGAGTGCAGGTGTCTGTGGGGCCAGAAGAGGGCACTGGGTCACCTTGAGTTGGAGTTGCAGGCAGTTGTGAACTACTTGATGTGGGTGTTGGGAACTGAGGATCCTCTGCAAGAGCACTGTGTGCTTCTAATGGCCAAACCATCTCTACACACACACACACACACACACACACACACACACACACACACACTTTAAGAGACAGGATCTCATGCAGCTCAGGCTGCCTCCACTATCCACAATAAGTACCCAATAAACCCATTTAAATATGTGAATATTTGTGGCATGAGCCAAGAGAATGTTCTTGGAAATGTTTAGACAGAAAGTGTTAAGGTAGAATGAGTCATGGCGGGGAATCACCGTGCAGCTGTACGCATGCCAAGTCCTTACTGCCTTGCCTCGGCAATCTGCACAAGAAATTCTCCTTCGTCCGCAGAATGCGCAAGGGAATCACATTTTAAGGATATGAGCTACATTTTAAAGTTAACATCAAAGACAGAATTCTGTGTATAATCAAAATAACCAGGCTGGAGAGCTGGCTAAGAGTTTAATAGTGCCTCTGCTCCCATAGAGGATTCAGGCTCAGTACGTAGCATGCACATAAGCGACTCACAATCACCTGTAACTCCAGCCCCATTTCTGGACTCCTCAGTCATAGCACGCACACTGTGCACATACATACACGGAGGCACTCACAGAGAGACATAAAATAGACATAAACAAATCTTTAACGTTTTTGTTTTTTGTAAGTGTGTACGGCTCTTTCAGAGGACCCAAGTTTGGTTGTCAGCATTTATGTCAGACAGCTTACAACTGCCTGCCAGTAACTTCAGCTCCGGGCTCCAGGGGATCCAACACCCTTTCATGGACTCACATGTACATACTCCACCAACATGCACAGAGTGATCAAAATAATTAAAAACAGATCTTCAACAAACAACAACAACGATTAAAGAAAAAAAACTAATTAGGCTAGGCGAGGTGGCAAACACCTTCAATCCCAGCACTCAGAGGAAGAGGCAGGCAGATCTCTGTGAGTCTGAGGCTAGCCTGGTCTACAGAGTGAGTTCCAGGCCAACCAGAGCTACATGGTGAGACCCTGTCTCTAAGACAAAACAAACAACAAAACCAACCCATCCTCTTACATTTGACCTGAACTAAGTTCGCTGGGACGACTACAGAAATGGTACCACTGAGGGATGAGGGGCGGAGCCGTGACGGGACAGGGGACTGGATGAGAGGACTATCGCAAGAGGATGCTCCGTGGTCCTTGAGAGTGGCCCAGAGTAGATCTGGACCGGGGTAGGGAGGGGTATTGAGGCCCTGGAGCTGGACAGGATGGCAGTGGGGCGCAGACCCCTCGGGGGGTCCCCGGACAGCGCGCCCACGTGGTGCACATGGCACGCATCCCCTTCCCCGCTGTCACTCACCGGCTCCGCAGGCTGCAAGTTTCTCCGCCTAGAGTTAACCAGCTCTGCGAGTTTCCCTGCCTAGAGTTAACCAGCTCTGCTGCCCCTATGTTGCTAGGTTACGCGCCAATCTTAGAAGGCGGGACTCTATTTTGACTGACCTCCTGTTTCACCATTCAACTTCCAGCCGGGCTGCGTTGGCTCCGCCTTCTGAAAGATGGCCTATCAAAATCACCGTCTCTCTGACGTTCTGCCAATGGAAGGACCCGGGGTTCCCGTTGGTTGAGCGAGTAAGGGGGCGGGGGGAGAAGTGGAGCATCCTCGCCCCGCCCTCCCTCCGCGAGGAATGACGTGAGAACGGTGAGTGACGTGCGGATTACCCAGTCAAATTTCATTGCGGCCTCTCCGGTGACCAATGGGCCGTACGGCGGGGCCGCGGGGCGGGGCCGGCGGGGCTGAGTGACAGGAGTCGGCGGCTGCGAGGGCTGGCGCAGCTGCCGCTGTGGCAGCGGTGAGGCGGCGGTGGCGGCTGCAGTGGCTCCGCTGTCGGGACTTTGTCGGCGGCGGCTGCGATCTGCGCTGCACCGCTGCACGGTGCGGGATTCTGGGACGGCGCATGTAAGAATCCGAGGGGTTCGCGGGCTTGGCTCGAGGGCAGGGGTCAGGGGTCAGAGGGCGCGGAGAAGGGGCTGAGACTGGGCGCTCCCGACGCCCGAGGCGGGGCCTGGGGAGGTTCCCCGCGTGCTTTTTTTCCCTGCACCCCTTTCTCTTCGCCCTGACTTTGTGGGGCGGCCCGGATCGCGGCGGGGAGCTTGGGGAGCTGGAGCCCTGCGACCCTTTCTTCCCCCTTCCCTCCCCTCTTATGGTTGGACCATGGACTCCTGCCCGGCTCAGTCTGCCCTAGGGGACAGACAGAAGGATGGCAGCTAGCTCCCTGAGCCTGGGACCTTCCTCTAGGGGTGACCTTCCCCCCTCGGGGTGACCCTCTGGGTCCTCGCTAGAGCAAGATCTGCTAAAGGGCAAGACCTGAGGAGCCCCAAGTTCTGCCTCTGAGTCTGCTGTGTGACCTTGGACAGTTTCCTTCCCCTCTCTGGGCCTCTTTTCTTTTGCTGTGTAAAGTGATAGGGTTCATTGGGAGACTGAGGCAGGAGGATGGTTACTTCTAGGCTATCCAGGGATAGGTAGCGAGAGCCTGTCTCAAAAGACAAAAAAACCAGTAAAGTGATTGGCGGAGAGCAAGAATAGTTCTGGGTCGGCAGTTACGTGGGAAGTGTCTCAGTTCGGGCGCCTGCGGTGCAATGGGCTGACAAGGCCGGCTACTTGTCGCTGTTTACAGCCTCATCTCTAAAGTGGGGACGCTAGCTAAAGCAGGCTCTACAGTGGGCAGAGCTGTTGAGTCTGAGCCAGGAGATTGTTTCCTGTGGGTGGAGCCTCAGCTGTGTACTGTAGATGTTTAGTGGCCGAGTTGTTGACACTGGAAATATTTCTAGATTGTGGGGACAAAGTCAGGCCAGGCCAGAACCACTGAGGTAAGACAAGGCCTGTGAGAATGGAGTCATATATTCAGCAGTTAAAACGCAAAACCCGCTAGGTACTAGTGACAAGAATTAGCAACTTGTGGTGAGTTGTGAGAGTTTCTCGCGTTCCACATAAACAGCAGAGAGTGCACCGTCAGCGCCTTGTTGTGGCTTCAAGGAACTGCATTCACATGATCCCTCTACTGTGGGGTGTGTTAGACTGTGAGCTTTGCCTGTTCAAGGCCCGGTGGGGAGGAGAAAGTTCAGCTAAGATACAAAACACTGTGCAGTTCTCTACACAGCCAAATGATGGTATCTCGTGGTATTTCCTTCTCTGTCTCTCCTGTTGTTGAGACTTCAAAGCAAAATAAACTCCCACATCTGGAGGAAAAGGGGGGAAAACAAAGTCTACTCGCAGGAAGTTTGCAAGGGAGGGGAGGGGCAGAGAGTTGCCGCCTCAGTTGGCTTCAGTCTCTGTTGAGAGGGATCTGCAGCCTGTTCCTGTTGATGCTCCCCCATCGTCCCCCGAAAGGATGCATTGTCCAGTCGCCCCCAGAGGGTAGGTTGGGAGGCAGAGTCTGTCCAGTGCACAGACCACAGCTGGAGGCAGCCACGTGCCGCCGTTTCCAAGTTCAAAGGTCTCCAGGCGGATCTGCTGAGCCCTGTTTTCCTTTTCATCTTAGCCAGCGGAAGTGGGATATGTAAGCGGCTGCTCGCACAGACCAGTTCTGAGTATTTTATTATTTGTTTGTTTGCTTTTCTTGAAGACACAGTTTCTCTGTTGTAACTCTGGCTGTCCTGGAACTCACTCTGTAGACCAGACTGGCCTCGAACTCACAGCAATCCACCTGCTTCTGCCTCCGAGTGCTGGGATTAAAAGCGTGCACCAACACCACCCCCTGGCTAATATTTTAAAATTAAAAAATAAAATAAGAAGTTAGGCATCTCAAAAAACCAAACCCAAACCAAACCCCTCTGATTATAGTTTGTAAAATCCCCTTTTCCTTATCAAATGCCCCCCCCGTTGAGAAGGACCGTACAAGAACAATGGGTGTTGGCCACCAGCAAAGCCAGGATGATCCTGTGTACTTCCAGGAGGGAGCTTAACAATGCTAAAGTGGAAACTGTTTACAGATACAGAAAGAGAGAGACTAGGGCAAGCTCCAGCAACCTGACACACGTCCTAACTACTGCTGTCTGAGAACCCGACCTGGGGGCTTAGAAGGCACCATAGCTTTAATAAAGGCTAGTAATGTGGGCCTGGAGTCACACTGTGCAAGGCCGAGCTTGGATTTTTGGCTATGGGCTCTAGGCAAGTTATCTAATGTCTCTGCTCCTACCTGGTGTGTGGGGCTATCAATGAGGTTACAATCAACTTCTATTTATTAACCGCTTAGTAGGGTCTCTGGCATATTTTGAGGATTCTTTGAAGATTAGCTGCTGTTATCTTAATTGATATATATATATTTTTCCCCTTTAAATCTTTCATACAGCGCAGAGATGGTTGGGAAGAAGGGGAATGCTGAACATGCTAGCCCCCGTTCTTACTCTGCAGACATGGTTACCCCAACTTGTTCTTATAGGAGCCTTCCCTGTATTTGATGTTTTATATTTATTATTATTATTTTAAAACTCGAGCGGGGCAGGGGTGGCGCACATCTTTAATCTCAGCCCTCCGAAGGCGGAGGCAGGCAGATTTCTATGAGTTCGAGGCCAACCTGGTCTACAGAGTGAGTTTCAGGACAGCCAGAGCTACAAGAGGGAAACCCTGTCTCGAAAAAACCAAAATAAAATAAAATAAAATTTGATGTGTATGTGTTTTACCTGTGTGCCTGATGCTCAAGTTGGTCAGAAGTTGGTATTAGATCCCCTGGAAATGGAGTTACAGATGGTAGTGAGCCACCATGTAGGTGCTGGAAGCAAACTCCAGACCTTTGCAAGAGCAGCCAGTACGCTTAATCTCGGAACCATTTCTCCAGCCTTCCGATCCCCCAGCCTCCTGTTTTGAGATAGGTCTTACTATGTAGCCCTGGCAATCTGGAACTCTGTGTAGACCAAACTGGCCTCAAGCTCACAGATATCTGTCTGCCTCTGCCTCCCAACGGCTGGGATTAAAGGCTGTGTACCATGCCTAGCTCCTTATTTTATTTTTGAATTTTAAAATATTATTTGTGTGTGTAATATGTATGTGTGAGTGTACAAGTATGAATGAGTGTGCCCTGGCGTGTGTGTGGAGGGCCTGAGGAATTTTGGGGATCTGTTCTCTCCTTCCCCCGTGGGCTTCGGGAATTGAACTCAGATCATCAGGCTAACATGACAGGCACCTTCACCCACTGAGCCATCCCACCAGCCTCCTATGTTTTATTTTAGCTAGCTAACTGATTTGTTTGTTTCAGTTTCTGTTCTTTTGAGACAGGGTTTCTGTGTAGCCCTGGCTGCCCTGGAACTCACTCTGTAGACCAGGCTGGCCCCAAACTCAGATATCCACCTGCCTCTGCTAGGTCCAGACTGGCCTCTGTGGGATTAAAGGTGTGCACCACCACACCTGATGAAATATTTCACATCTGGCTCTGGTTTTGGTTTTTTGCAGCTGTCTCATATAGGTCAGGCTGTTCTGAACTCAACTCTAGCCAAGGCTGGCCTTGAACTCTTGATCTTCCTGCTCCTGCCTCCCAAGGGCTGGGATTACTACCAGCCTGGGCCACCACAGCCGGTGTTACCTTCTTCATTTTTTAGTGTTCCTGTATCATTCTAACTCTTATCATTTCTCTTTCTCTCTCTGTTTTTTAAAGTAGACGCTTGCTTTATAGTCCAACCTGGCTTTCAACTTCGTCACCTCCTGCTTCAGCCTCCTAGGTGCTGGAATCACAGCGTTGTAGTTGTTATTTAAGTTGGAATAGAGTGGTGGTTGAGGCTTTGGCTCAGCAGGTAGGGTGACGCTTAGCATGCACACAGCCCTGGGTTCAGTTGGGGTACACATTTGGAATTCCCGTGGAGGCAGGAGGATCAGAAGTTCAAATTCATCCCCCCCCCACCCCCCGCTTCATAGCAACTTTGAAACCAATGTGGGCTGCCTGAGACTCTGTCAAAAAAAGAGTAATACAATTTTTTTATACTGTAAGTTACCATGACAAAAGATGAAATTCACTGGTTTTCAGCCTGGCCTCGGGTTGCACAGCCGTCGCTGCTACCCGGCTCTGGAACACGCTCATCAGGAGCGATGATGTTTTAATCATTACCTTTCTTTTTTTATCCTTCAAACCCCTAGAAGATGCCTCTGATGGAGCAGGCTTTGAGAAGCATCTCTGGCTCCGTGGCTTTGAACAGGAGCTCAAGCTGGAGACTATTTAAAGCCCTGGCCGTTGCATCCTGAGGACCACAGGACGGGAACATGGCGGTGAGCTTAGATGACGATGTGCCACTCATCCTGACCTTGGACGAGGGTGAGAGTGCACCGCTGACTCCTTCCAATAGCCTGGGCCAAGAGGAGCTGCCCAGCAAAAGTAAGCTGACGGGCAGGTGGATGGGTGGGGCTCCTAGCTTGTCTGTTCGGGGAGAGGGGCAGGTGGTTTCAATCTCTAAGAGGAAGGAGAGCCCTGTCACCCATCTCAAGTGTGACACAGACTTTGCTCCTAGGACACTGGGGGTGTCTGATGCTGCAGCCCAGCCTTCCAGTGCTTCTGGGGTCCAATGTCCCTCTGGGAGCCCTCACTCCTGACACAGTTTGCTTTGCCCCTGCTGCCGGGGGACCTCAGGCAAGCCTCTCTTCCCTACCCACTCCTTGTTAATATAAATCCCAGCTTGAAGTCCCAACTTGAAGCTGGTAGGGCAGCTGAGCTGCTGTCTGCCATCTCAGGATGGGGTGGAGGGTGAGCCTCGTGGTGTATTGATCAAGGCTTTGGGGTTTCACGTTGTCTCTCCAGGAATCGAAGCCTGGTACAAGGTAGAGAGGGACGAGCTGTCAATGTTACCGACTTTAAGTGTGTTTCTGGCAGAGCGAGAAGCCTTAAAACCCTTCCTGGTCCTCATCCTGAAACCACTGCTCCATTTGCTCAGGACAAGGGCTTGGAGAGGCTTAAAATAACCTGCCTTTGCAGGGACAGGTCGGTGGGGGACGGTCCCAAGATATGAGGGAGCAGGGCTCTGGAGCTCCCTGGTGAATGCAGACAGCCTGCCAGGGTCAGGGTCGAGGGATGCCACCATGGGGGAAACCGCCATGCAGCAGGCAGCGTTGAGCCTGGTGTCCCCATCTCCTTTGTGCAGAGAGAATACAGTCGGCTTTGGGTAATCTCAGCAGCTCCCCTGGAAGATGAAGGAGTGCAGTGTTCCAGGGTGGGGGTGCTGGAGAGTGCTGGCTCCCCACAGGCCACCCTTGTTGCCTCCTCCTGCTCACTGCCATCCCCAGTGGCTGATCCGGGTGGTCCTGGAGGATCAGAACCCAAGCCTGATTTTCCCCCTAAGGGCCGTGCAGGCCTCCAAAGCCCTGGCTTCGACTCCTGTTCATAACGGACTCCTGTTGGTAACCAGCTTTCTTTCTAAGAGCTCCTTCTTGGAAGGCAGTATTTTTCCTGTTTTACAAAGGAAGAAACTGAGGATCAGAGAGGTTAAGTACATTTCCCAAGGCCACACAGCCAACTAGTGAGTGAGAAAAGGTTTGAACTTAGGCCTGTCTGACTAAAGTTTTTTCTTTCTCCTCCCATTTCTTCTTCCTTCCCCCTCCTCTGTCTTTCTTTACCAGCTCTTAAGGGCGGAGGCCCTTACAGTTGGCTATTATTTGTATTTGAATTCATTTAGTTGCTTCCTTGAGATTCAACCCAGGGCCTGACACATGCTAGGCTTGTCATGTGACCTCAAGACAGAGTTATTATTGTTACCTGTGTTTTACAGAGGAGGAAACGGCCTCATAGAGGTTAGCCAAGGTGTCCAGGATCACACAGCCAGGAAGCAGAGCTTCCTCATTGTTTTTCCCATACCACTGTAAAGTTGCTCTGGGGAGAGAGAGAGTCAAATGAGTCAGCTTCAGGGGACATCCCCTCAGGAGGGCCTCTGTCACCCACAAAAGGGAGTGGGCTGAATGAGGTGTCTGGTTTGCTAAGGGCGTGGCTTGTGCCTGCCAATAACCAGGCTCCCATCTAAATGGGAACCTTGACTGTCTCCATGCTGATAGAGCCCTCCAGAGTGTCGGAGCTGGGGGTGGTGTCCTGCCCTCCTGTGAGGAGAGCGACCCAGATCTGAGGCAGATGCAGGCCTTGGGCCACTGTTGGGACTTGAGGAGGAAATGGGCAACACCTACCCCAGTGAGGCTGCTGGGGCTTGCTGACGTCTCATGCTTATTTTGACTTAAGAACAGAAAGATACATCTCTCGCCACAGGGCTTCGTGTTTCTGCTCAGGGCGCTCCTGCCTCAGGACGAGCAGGCCTCTCTAAGGGGAGACTTGTCTCAGTCGGGGTCTCTGTTGCTGTGATAACACACCGTAACAAAAGCAACCAGAGGGTGGAAAAGGTTTATTTCTGCCTATACTTCCTGGTAACATTCCTTCATCAAAAGGAACTTAAGGCAGGAACCTGGAGACAGGAACTGATGCAGAGGCCATGGAGGAGTTCTGCTTACTGGCTTGCTCCTCATGGCTTGCTCAGCCTGCTCTCTGTAGCACCCAGGACCGCCAGCCCACGGGTGGCACCTCCTACAGTGAGCTAGGCCCCGCCCACATCGATCATCAGTCGAGAAAATGCGCCACAGGCTTGCCCACTGGCCAGTCTGATTGGCAGCATTTTCTCAAGTGAGGACCCTCTTCTAGAAGGACTCTGGCTTGTCTCAAGTCGATAGAAAACTAGCCTTTTACTGGGCTTTCACAGGAAGCCTACAGACCTTTGCCCAGGCCTGGCTCCCTCATGTTGAGATTTTCACATTGCCCTGAGGTCCCCTGCTGTCTGAGCTGTCCACATGGACCAGATCCAACCGGCAATTTCCCGCTCCTAAAGCTGTTTGGAGACCGTCCCATCCCTACAAGATGGAGCCAAGAGGTTTTGCTCAGTGTCCCAGGCCTGATGTGTCCCATGCCTTCTTTTTGACTGGTCCTGTTTCGTGGGCCGGCCTCGGTATCATGCTGCCTTCGGTCCAGTGAGAGTCTCCAGTATCGTCTTGAGCCTGGGCTTTGGTCTGGCAGTCTGTCTGGAAGTCATTCCTGGGTCTCCTGTTTGCTCAAGGATTCCAGGCTGATCCGAATACCTTCCTGCTCACGCAGGTCTTTGAGGTCTTCTCAGCCACACCTCTGGAGAGAGTTCATGAATCACTTTCCTGCTGTCTTGATGGGCAGGAAGATGGCCACTGAGTGGTAATTACTAGCCAGAGTGGTATTTACTCAGTTAGCCATCCGGTCACCTGCTGGGCCCTGAATGCCATTCATCTTTGCACCACCCAGTTCGGTGTCTACTGGTGCAAAGACTTCTCAGGCCACGGCAGAAATGACCCTGGCTGGACTCTGGGTTCTTGAAGCTCGTAGGAGAGGCTCACAAAAGACCCTTGTCAGATGTGAGTGGCATCCTCTCTTGTCTTTGTCCTAGAATCAGTGGCAAGAGTCTCATCTCTTCCAATAAATACCTCACAGTTCTGAAGGCCCCAGGCCCCAGACGACAGTTGCCGTAGACCCTGGGGTCCCCAGGGCAGGCAGGGTACAGACAGCAAGTCAGTGGAGCCGGCAGCCATGTTCCTGGCAGATGGCCGTCTTGCTGTCTCCCCGGAATTGTGGCCTACCCACAGTGCTTCATTTTACCCCAGATACCTCTGAAGACGCCATCTTGAAACATGCGTCTCCTAGGCTCTGGGGGTCAGTGCTTCAACTTAGGGACTTGGGTTTATTATATGTTTATCTCATTTATTTATGTGTATCTGTGCGTACATGTCAGCCGTGGCACACGTGTGGGGGTCGGAGGACAAGCTGCAGGAGTCAGTTCTCTCCTCTACCGTGTGATCCTGGGAATCACACATGGCTCAGTAGGCCGGGTGGCGGGTGCCTTTACCGGCTGCACCATCACCACAATCCTCAGGAATTTTTTTTTTCTTTATTGTTTTGCTAAGGGGGAGAGGCGTTGAGACCGGGTCTCCCTATGTTGCCTCAGCTGGCCGGGAACTCAGAATCCTCCTGCCTCCCTGGAGTTCCAGGGAATGTACCTCTGTACCTGGAAAAAGTGTGGTCTTTGAGGGGGGGCACGTTTTTGGCTCACGGCCCTTTTAACCCTTCCTCTGATGTGGGTCCCCAGGATTCTCCCCAGTGGCCCCTAACTTCAGTTTAGGAAATGCGAGATTTGCATCTGCTGACATGTGGATTTTTATCTAAGACTCCAGCATCTTTGGCTCAAAGGGCAGCTGCTGCTGAGTGACTCACAGGCAGAAGGGTGTCAGGCTGCGACAGGAGGCAGGTGGGAGGGAGGTATTTAAAACCTGGAAGAGAGGGATATCTTTGAAAAGGATCCTGGGTCCGGCAGGTGGCAGGGCGGTTACAGGCTGCACGTGTGCTGGGCAGTGGTCTGCGCTGCGTGTGCATGCAGATCTGTACAGTGGGTGTGCCCGGTGGCTCCTGGCGGTGCACACTAGCATTTTCCCTCCGCCGTGCCTTTAAACTCACTCATGCGTTTTCTGGTGAGGAATGGACCAGGGACATGAGGGTGGCTATGCCCAGGTCTCCTGGCTGCTTTGGGGTGCTGTTGTTATAGTTTCCAGGTGACAAACTGGTTCGGGATGGGCCTAAGGGAACAGAGCCGGGAGTCTGAATGCTCAGGCCCGGGACACAGTACCATATCTATATGGAAGGCCACTGTCCCCACAGGGACCTGTTTGTGGCGCTCTGGATCCCTTTCTGGAGGCTTCGTGTGGCCTGAGCCAGCTGGCACCAAGCACTTTCTAGATGACCGGAGCTGCTGGCCTCCAGAGCAGATGTAGCCAAGAAGAGCTAGGCGGAGCAGCAGGCTGTTCTCGAAGGACAGTCAGCTCAAGAGTCCTCCATGCAATATCTCTCTCTGTAGCTCTTCCCTGGGCCAAACATTTCAGCATGCTTGTCAAAGAGGGAAGGACACTCAAGGGTCCTCCATGGCTTCCATCACTTGTAGCCTGTGTGGTGGGGTGGCTGTGTGGGTTCTGGAGTTAAGCCCCAGGCCTCCATTCCTAGCTGAGAACATACCTGGCTTTCTCAAGCTACTGCATCCTAGCTGTATGTCAGGGTTCTCACAGTCCCCTCAACAGGCAGGTGGGCGGGGACTTGGTGAAATGCCATGGATCATGTGGTCCGTGCTTAGCCAGTAATGACATAGGTAACGAGGCTGCACACTGGGCTCTTCATGGGATGTTTGCAGTAAGCAGGAGTCTTGAACCCAGGATGAAATGTGAATCCACACTGCCTCCCTCCCAGCCCAGCAGGCAGCTACACCACACAGGGACACCGAGGCAGTGTAGCAGTTGGAAACCAAGAACAATTAAGCCTCCCACTTTGCCTGCGCACCTGGCTCTGCCAGAATCATTCCTCTGGCTTTTATAGGGCTTTGCCAAGGCAGAATGCAGGATGTCAACCAGATTGTTGGTGGTACCAATTAAAATGAGCGAGCACCCAACATGCTGAGATGGAGCCTCGTAATGGAGACTCGAAGCCTCAAGCTCCCTGGCCCTCTGTGTCTTCATGGGGGGATCCTGTCTGTTGCCTCGGGCCTCCCTGCCATGAAATGCCATCTCTTCCTCTGCACGAAGAAAGTCACTGCATCTAAATAGCAGGCGCAGCAGCTGGGCGCGGGCTGGCACCTGCTGCCCCGCTCCGCCAATCACCCGAAGGAGGTCTGAGATCGTGTGTGCTCTGAAAGTGTTTTATGAGGCGGAGCAGTCGCCTTCCCAGCCTCCAGTCGGGGGGAGACGGGGGCGGGGAGAGCTGGAAGGTTTACTGTGCTGTTGATCTGGTGGTTTCTGGCCGCAGAGTCTCCTGGGACTGTCTCAAGTAACAGCCTGAGACCCAGGGTGGAAACGCCATGCTCTCAGAGAAGGCAGCTAAGACCAAAGGAGGGCCTGGGTCCTTCACGCTCGGGGACCCGAGGGGCAGCTCTTCCTTCTGATCTTGGGCGAGTGGATTCCACAATGTGGTCATTCTCTGGCTCAAACCCCTGTTTCCTGGCCCCGTCAGTCTGAGTGAGAAAGTTCACAGGAGTCACGGACCTGCCACCATGGAGCTGCTGCCTGTCGCGGGATGTTGGCATTAGATATTTTACAGTTAGATGGGATCATACCTCCCTGGAGTGCCGTGCGGGTGCCTCCTGTGGCTTCCTGACCCCGATGACATCCAGGTCAGCGCTTTCTAGATCCTCCTGCAGGGAGGAAACCGAGGTTCCCCGGAGAGGCCGAAACCTGTCCCAAGTCACCAAGGCATGCTGGGATAGTTGGATCCAAGCATCCTAGTTCTTAGCCCATGTGCCTCCATCAGGAGGAAGTGAGAGTTGAGAGGGCAGGACTAGGGGCGGGGTCTCATCCAAAGATGGTTTCTAGCTTCACTTTAGCAAACTAAAGTGTACGCTAAACAAGGTGTGTGCTGTCCCACCCTGGCGCTGCTGGCATCTGTGGCAGCGTTCGATGTTGTCAGAACGGCCACTCTGGTGCTGTTTGTTGTATAATGTCTGTGGGCTCACCCAGTGGCCTGGACAGAGGGAGAGGGAAAACCCCAGCTTCCTGTAAGCCATGGCTTCCTCCTCCATGCATCCTCCACATCCTCCCTCCCCCTCCCCCTTCCTTCACCACACCCACCCAGGTCAGTTCCACACTAGAGCCTCTGGGTTCCTTTTCCATTACGGCTGGCAAACCATTCATCCGCTGTGCAAACGGGAAGTGTTAGGAACAGAGACTAAGGACCCGGAGAGGAAGGTCAAGCGAGGGTGTGCTTTGAGTTTGGGGACAGCCGCAGGCCGTGTGGATCCCCTGAAGCTGGCTCCCAGTGGCAAACAACCCATATGAAGACTGGTGGGGGGGTGCCCCAGTCTGGGGGGCTTCTGGCACTCATGTCTTTGGTTCCTGGGGCCCTCCTTCAGGATATGTAGCTGGTGGGGCTTATTGGGCCGGGCATGGTGGTGTGCTTGGATAACCCCAGCACCGGGAAGGCTGAGGCAGGAGGGTCATGGGGTCAAGCCCAGAAAGTGTGGTTCTGTACTCTGAGGCTTTGGTGTGGTGGAAGCAACCTCTGATGAGCTTGGACACACTGGCAGAGTACTCTCTGCAGGGGCAGTCACCACTCTGCTCTGTCCAATTGTCACAGGGTCACAGGCCGACACAGAGTTACTTAAAGAAGTCTTTAACACTGGCTGCCGTCCTCACGCCAGCTCAGTTATGAAGATCTCTTCCTGTCAGGGAAAACAGTGAAAACCCGGCCAGCCACCTGTCCCCATACCTGAGGTCATCTCCCCTGGGTGTCATTCAGGGAGAGTCAGAAACTGGTTGAGGCAGGCTTAGCTGGTCAGGCAGGGAATGGGAGAGGACAGTCAGGGGCCACTTTCTGTCCTCAGCTTTCGGGAAATCTCCTTTTCTTTACCAGTTTAGGTTTTTTTGTGCGACAGCTTCAACCCAGAGCCTTGTGTATACTACACAGATGTAGCACTGAGCTACACCCCTCTTTTAGTGACTTGGCTTAGCTCAAAATGAGGGCTTATTGACTGTTTACTTTTGACTTTGACTTTTTTTATTTTTTTTGACAGTGCTGGGAATTGAACTTATGGCCTTGGTCATGCTGGCTGAGCACTTTCCCACTGAGCTACACCCCCAGCCTGGAGGTGTTTATACATATGTGTGTGTTTTGTCTTTGGCTTTGAGATACATATTGGAGGTTCAGGCAGAAGTTACAAGTTTAAAAGTGATGGTCTGGGGGCTGGAGAGGTCCTTAGAGGTTATGAGCACTGGCTGCTCTGCCAGAGAACCTAGGATTCTCTTCCCAGCACCCACATGGTGGATGACAACCACCTGTAACTCCAGCTCCAGGGCGATCTGATGCCCTCTTCTGGCCTCCATTGGCACCTGCACTCACATGGTGCAGATACTGTCAAGCAGGCACACACATACATCAATAGAATAAACGATGTTTTAAAAAGTTTTTGAAAGTCATGACTTACTATCCAGTCCTCCTTCTCTCTCTCTCTCTCTTTTTTTTTTTTTTTTCTTTTTTTGTTTTTGTTTTTTTTTTGAGACAGGGTTTCTCTGTGTAGCCCTGGCTGTCCTGGAACTCGCTCTGTAGACCAGGCTATCCTTGAACTCAGAGATCTGCCTGCCTCTGCCTCCTGGGTGCTGGGATTGAGGCATGCACCACGGTGCCCAGCTCGGTCCTTCTTCTTTAACCATGGCGTTCTCATCCACCGAGAAGATGGCGTTTTTCTACTGGCTACCTCATCTGTCCTTAGCACTGTGGCGGTTGTAGGAAGTACTGAGGTGGAGCGAGCGGTCTGGTTGACAGGCCGGGGAGCGTGTGGTGCACCAGTCCTGTTGCGTGTATTGTAGCTCTCAGAGCACTTAGAGGTGGGAGGTGGGAGGGACGGGGAGGAGGAGAGGTAGGAGGTTTGGAGTAGCGCAGGAAGGGCCCTAGAGAGATTAAGGTTGAGTGTGCCCCACCTTTTAAAGGGACAGTGAACAGGAAATGGAAGGCTGTCCCTGAAGAAAGAGCGGGAGAGAGCTGTGCTGTCACCGGTGAGTGGCGCAGTACTAGTTAGTAATTTAATTACAGGGCGGGGTGGGGAGCTGAGATTTCCAGGTTGCCTTGCCTCCACCCCAGGCCTGTGCTGAGGTGTGGGAATGTCAGGAGTGATGGCGAAGGGCACAGGTGCCTTAAGCGGGGGCTCCCATCATGCTGCAGGGGTCATGCTGAAGATTGACCCAGCCAGTCTGCCTCCAAAAAGGGGTTGGAAATAAACGGCAGGGCCAGATGGGGACTGAGGGTGTGTCTTAGTGGTTGGGTGCTTGCTTGGAGTTACGAGGCCCTGGGTTCAATCCCAACATCATCATCATCAACAACAACAAGAAAAAATGGGGAGCAGAGGGAGGAAGAGGAAACGACAATGTGGCGGTGGCCCTTTATACCATGTCCCCGTTTGGTTGGACTCGGTGTTGAGGGGGCACCTGGGTCGTCGGGCAAGGTTTGTGCTTGTTCTAGCCTGAGCTTTCCCTTCTGAAACCTCAGCATCCCGCATTCTAGTAGGTACCTGGTACCTGTAGGCATCGAGTTCATAGCCCTTGGAGTGGATGGTGATGGTCTCACTGTGGTGGGAGACACTAGAGTGTGGGGTGTCATCACTCAGCTGGAGGGGGACAGATCCACTCAGGCGTCTGGGTGGGTTAGGGCAGGGCTTCTTAAACCACGTCTACTTACAACCCCTTCTGTACAGATTTTTAAAATATTTATTTACTCCATGTGCGTGCGTGTGTGTACGTACACGTGTGCATGCACACATGCGAACAGTTTATGGGAGTCAGCTCTCTCCTTCTGGCAGGAGGGTCCTGGGCATCAGACTCAGGGTGGCAGGTGGTGGCAAGTGCCGTTACCCGCTGTGCCACGTCAGCAGCCCGAGAAACGTATCTGAAAACAGTTCTTTGGCCTATGTAATTTACCATTTATCAAAGATGAAGGCAAATTTACATCCTGAGTGAGACCGGTACGTGCAGATCAAATCTTGGCTGAATACTTGTCACTGCAGGTTGCAGAGACTCCAACGTTTTCTAGAGCTGATCAATATTTGGATCTCATAATCAATACTGAGAGCACTGCTCCACATCAATACTCAGTATAATGGCAGGGGTATGTTTAGGGTCCTCTCAAACCATTGGAAAATCTGTCCTAATCCTAAGATAGAATTGATTTAGTGATTTCTGTTTTGTTTTGCTTTGTTTAAAAAAGTCAAGTTAGGAACTCAAACGTCAATGTTTAAAATCAAAGACCCTAACAGTACGATCGAAGGGTACATGCCAGAGAACGACGATGGGAAAATAATTTAACGTCTTTGTTTTTCATAATCAAACCCCTACCTTCGGTTAGGTCAGCACCACAGTTTCAAAGACTGGGATCTGGAGGGCTGGAGAGGTGGCTCAGTGGATAAGAGCTCTGTCTGCTCTTCCGGAGGACCCGGGTTCAGTTCCCAGCACCCACATGGCAGCGCACAACTGTCTATAACTCCAGTTCTAGGGAATCCAACACCCTCACACAGACTTAATGCAGGCAAAACATCAACACGCATAAAATAAAAATAAATTACTTAAAAAAAAACCAAGTGGGATCTGGATCTCTGTGAATTCGAGGCCAGCCTGTGGTCTGCAGAGTAAGTGTGGTAGGGTTTAGGGAGCAGAGGGTTTAGGGCAGTGGTTCTCAACCCTCCTAACGCCGTGGCCCTTTAATACAGTTCCTCATGGCGTAGTGACCTCCAACCACAGAATTATTTTCATTGCTACTTTGTAAAACTGTGCTTTTGCTACTATTATGAATCGCAATGTCAATATCTCATTTGTAGATGGTCTTAGATGACCCCTGTGAAAGGCCCATTCGACCCCCAAAGGGGTCTCAACTCACAGGTTTAAGGTGTGGGGTGAGCCTGGGCTCTGGTCAGAGCAGCTGAGTGTGCATCCAGTGTGCAGCGTGTACTGCGGCTCTCAGGCAGGCGGTAGCACATCTCTCTGTAAGCTTGGGTCCCCTTATTCATAAAGAGACAGTCACACCAAGACTGCTCTTTGGTGCTGTCCTGAGGTTAAAACAAGAGCCTTCCTAGTGAGTGCAGGACCTGGAATATTCCAGGTTGAGGCTCGGTAGATGGCCACCGTCACAGTTGGTTGGTAGCGGAGCTAGGAATCCCAACTTACAGAGAGGCCTTGGGTGGAGTTGCGAAGTGTATTGGGTGGGACTGTCGGGTGGTGATATTGTAGATTGTTGTCCCTGAAGCTCTTAACCACAGAGTGGGTTGGACTTGGAACCTGTCCGTGTGGGGGCAGGAGCCTGGTTTGATGGTTTACTCTCTGGCTCAGGCTTCCCAACAGTCCCTGAGCCTCCCCAGGGCCACACGCATTATGCCTTGCTCATTGGTACTGCTTGGAAGCCTCACCCCCTCCAGAGGTTCTAGGAAGCACCAAGACCCATGTAAGCCTGTAGGACTGTCCCGGTCCAGCCTGCTCTGGCCAGGGAGGTACTTCGTCTCATCCTGGCCATGGGAGGCAGGAAGTGAGAACTGACCCCCCTGCTCTCCTGCTGTGCCCTTCCTAACCTGTCTGCCCAGCCCCAGATCAGAGCAGCCTCTAAGTCCAGGTACTTAAGGTATGACGCAGGGTACTGTTTCTCTGTGGAAGACTCCATTATGATCAGGGAACTTGCTGGTGGAACTGTGGGAGCTTCCCAGCTCCCACTGGATGTGAGCACCTGCAGATCCTCCCTCCTTGCTCCTTGGCTGGAGGACAGTGAATACAGGAGGTGCAAAGGGAGTGACTTTCATGCCACTTAAATGACAGTCTCTTCAGCCTCTGTTGTTGTTCCTGCCGGTGTGTGTGTGTGTGTGTGTGTGTGTGTGTGTGTGTTGATATCATGGGCAGTCATCCCCACTCAAGATGTATGTGAGGTGTGCTCCCATTCTGCAGTCAAGCCTGTGGGGGTGTGGGAGGAAGCCTCCGCCCTGGCAGCCCTCAAGCCACAGGATTTGGCCCTTCAGCAAATGTTGGTAGGCCACCTCGGCCAGGTGACTCAGGAGGAACCGATGATGACCTTGGAACCCTGCTATGTCTATTTTGGGCCAAATCCCGAGGGCGCATTTCTCTGTTCAAATTCTAGAACATTCCATTAGTGGAGTTTAAGGCCAGCCTGGGCTACGGAATGACACCTTAATCTCAAAACAAACAAAAGAGAAGGAGAAGAGGTTAATGTTTGTAGGTCCTCGGAAAGATGGGAGGAGAGGAGACCTATTGTCTGAGTGATTTTAGAAAGGCTGATTCTCGAGCTGGAGAAGAAGCCGGCCAGGGGACAGGCTGCCTGGCAGGGAGGAGCCGGATGTGTTGACAGCCCCAAGAGCTTGGTAGTACCCACGTGGCCACCTGAGTGCCCAGCTAGCCAAGCCGTCAGGTCTCCTGACAGACCACCAAGGCACTCTGATAAGCGGGGTTGTTTAAGCTACTAAGCATCTCAGTGTTTTTTCACAGGGATAGGCCACGCAGACAGTCATATACACAACACACAGTCAGGGGTACATTAGGACTCCCCTACAGTAAATAGTACACTTTTTTTTTTTTTTGAGACAGGGTATCATGTAGCTCAAACTCCTTGTGTAGCCAAAAGCGATCTTACACTTCTGACCCTCTTTTCCCCCTCCCCCTCCCGAGTGATGGGAGGTACTACCACACACAGCCAACTAAGTTCTTTTTTTTTTTTTTTTTTTTTTTTAACTTACGACGGGTGGAAGAGCTTCTGTGTTTGTGACTGATTGTCCGACAGCACGTCTCTTACCTGCTGCTTCTAGACTTAAAATTAGGCAGCTGACGTAAGATTACTTAAAAAAAATATGAATTCTGGCCGGCAAGATGGTTCAGTGGCTCAAGGTGCTTTCCGTACAAGCCTGGTGTCCTGGGTTCAATTCCTAGAACCCAGCCCTTCCCCCCACATATAGTAATAAATAACAGTTATAAAGAATGACAAAAACGGATTCACGAATGCCACATAACTTATATTTCTGTCTTTGTAGTCAATACAAAAGGGCTGGGCATGTAGCTCAACGGGGAGAGGACTCAACTTGTGTACACAAAGCCCCGAGTTCTGTCCCCCGCACTGGGTAAACCCAGCCTCATGGTGCAGGCCTGTGGGCCCAGAGGTGGGGCCAGGAGGATCAAGAGTTCACGTGGCTGTCAATGAGGAAATCATTAACCGACGCCACTGGGTCACGTTCGTGTCGACAGCGAGGCCGTTTATTTTATTGTCTGTTGATGTGTAGGTGTATGTATGTGCACATGGCTGTAGGTACCTTTCGAGGCCAGAAGAGGGCGTGAGATCCCCTGGAGCTGGCATTACAGTTATGAGCTGCCTCACTTCAGTTCTGGGAACTGAGCTCCGGTCTTCTGCAAGAGCAGAAAATGCTCTTAACCACTGAACCATCTCTCCAGCCCCGTTTTTGTTGTTTTAAATTTTTTAAGCTACATTTATTTATTTATTTATTTATTTGTGTGTGTGTGTGTGTGTGTGTGTGTGTGTGTGTGTGTGTGCGCGCTTGCCCAAGTCTGTGCTAGAGCTTATGTGGGGACCAGAAGACAGCTTGTGAGAGTCAGTTCTCTCTTTCCACCATGTGAGTTCCAGAGATTGAATTCAGGTTATCAGGCATGGCTTCAAGTGCCTTTAATGAGTGAGCCATCTTGGCAGCCTGTGTTTTGTTTTGAGATACAGTCTCACTATGTAGCCCCTAGCTGGCTTGGCATTTGTAGACCAGGCTGGCCTCCAACTCACAGAGATCCACCTGCCTCTGCTTCCCAAGTGCTAGGATTAAAGGTTGTGGGTTGTCTTCTCTCTCCCTCTCTGTCTACAGGGTCCTGCTTCCCTTCCCAGCTCATGGCTAGGCTATCGGCTGCTTAGCCTACCCCCCCCCCCCCCCCCCCCCGCCCAACTCCGGAAAGGAAAGCCCAGAGTCCCAGATCGGGGGTCTAGGAGTCGACAGAAAGCAAAGAATTCCAGATGAGTATTGTCAGTGGAGCATCTCTCGTGTTTAATGCAAGGATGGTTACATTTGTGGGATGCAGGCAGGGGAGGGTCTTTTTGGTACCCAGGGACAGAGGTCATTGGTTAAGACAGGGATACTGGGATAAGCATATTCTGGGGAACAGGGACCTAGGTAAGCAATTCTGCCAGGTGAGCCTGCCTTTGGGAGGGGGCGGAGTTTTACTGTGCCTTGTGGTCTGTCAGCACAGAGGGGAGGGGCCAGGGATCCTGCCAGCTCCTCAGGCCAGGACTGGAGGTCTGAGCTCCCTCTAGACCCAACTGCATGAGCTTTCCACAAGCTGCGCGCCAGTACACTCGGTCTGGTTTTGTTTTGTTTTGTTTTGTTTTATGAGGCAGGACCTCACAACAGAGCCCAGACTGGCCTAGAACTTGCTTTAGTTGTCCTGTCTCAGTTCCCAGTTACTGTGCCGACAGGCGTGCCGTGCTACACCAGCGTCCTGTAAATCGACTCACTGTCGCTACCTGGGACCTCTGTCTCCAGCATTCTTCCTTTGCTGTAGGCCTGGCTCCTTTGCTTCCCAGCCTCACCTCACCAGCATGGAGCCGCTGAAGAACACAGAGCCCAGCCCCATTGCTGTGCTGTACCCTATCACACAGCGGCCACTCAAGGCCTAGCTCCCGGAGAACCGCATCCATCCATCCATCTATCTATCTATCTATCTATCCATCCATCCATCTATCTAATCTGGGTTCCCTTTGCAGATGGGTTCTTAATAGTTGTGAGAAAATGGAATTTTGGGAAACTGGCCGAGAATTACAGTGTGATTACCCCTCCTCATTCACCCGCTGCACGCTGGGTTTGTAAATAAATATATTCCAGTTGGTGACATAGTTGGAGATGGCTGGGAGGGGGACGGGGAGGTAGAGTGCCCGGCCCAGTGGGTGGCTGTTTCTTTGAGGTGCTGGTCACACAGCTCTGCCTCTTCCTGGCACTGCAGGAACCTTTACAAAGGCAAGACCAGGACTCACACACCTTCCCTGGCACTTCATATCTGAGAGGGAGTCACAGCTTCATCAGCCCCTGGAACCCCCGGGGGTAAGGAAGAGACTCACCCATTACCATGTGATCAGCCCAGAAATAGCCGGGGTGCGGCCTGCTTCCCTGGAGCAATCTGCACTTTGAATGTGGATGTCTCGCTCGGCCTCCAGGCCCCACGTGCCCTGCAATTGCAGCTCAGCCCATGCCTCTTGGTCTCCCTCCTCTTCCCTCGCATCCCGGCTCCCCGACCCTGCCATTTGGAGACTGCCTGCCATCGCTCAAATATCTCTCTCTTTAGGGGAACGCTACTTCGTTCCGTTTTCTTTCTCTCACTCGCTTAGCTCTTGTGGAAAGTCAGCTGGGTGATGACTGAGCTCGCGCCCTGGCTAATGGCCTGGAGCTGCTCCAGGCCGCGGGCTGCATCGGCTCGCACTTGTGGCGGTCGGTGGCGGCAAGCGTGATGTGTGGCTCTCGAGGGTCCCCTCTTCTCACGAGCTCGGCTGTTCATACTTGGCTGGCCTGCCTCATCATTTACCGTCTCGGTCGCCATGCAGACCCTGAAGCGGATCTGGAACCTCACCAAGGCTCGATTTTATTAGTATTGAAGCCACTTGGCCTCTAGGCCAGTAGGCCATTTCGGTCTGTTACATAGTGGGCTGTCGTCCCTCCCCCATTTCTATTTGGAGACTGGGCAGTGTCGCAGGATGTGGAGGGGCTGCGGAGCCTGGAGCTGGGGAGGGCAGGGGAGGATTCTTAGGCTATAGGAGTCTGTGTGATTGAGGAGGTGGATGGTGGTGGCGGTGGCAGCGGCGGCCTCAAATAGTCTGCCATCTTAATGTTACTTCAGTTGCCCAGGCTCCTTCAGCAAAGGAAGGAAGTTGATGTGCCAGCCGAACAACTTGGAACAAAGTTCTAAGCACTTTTTTGTGCTGAGCCTCACTTTCTTCATCTGTGAGATAGGGGTTAAGAACGGCCATGTCAGAGTCCACGTGAAGATTGAATGGGAGGTTGGCAGTATTATCCAGTCACAATGGAGGGGCGGACACTTAGTAGCAAAATGTAACGATTCTGTCATCAACAAAGTAGCCACCCTCTGGGTTTTGCCCTATTGAACCCTGAGTCAGAGGAAGGTGTCCCTCTCCCTGAGTCCAGCTCTTCCTCACTCTGAATTCTGACTTCCTCTTAGGAATCGTAAGCTGGTTTTCTGACCCCTGTGATCTAGGCTGAGCATCTGAGGATGCTTAACTTCCTTGATGCCTATTTCCCCCACCCTACCCCACCGCATGCCCTGGACAGTCATGAGCTCCCTTCCAGGCCTCTGGAGTGGGTTTCTTTATAATGTCTCTTTCAGGCTGCCATCCTGGTAGACAGAAAGGGAGACTGAGGCAAAAGGAAAGAGGACTCTGTTCAGGCCTTGCCACTGACCACCCAGGGTTTCAACTCCCTGGAGACGTAGTGTTCCCATTTTGCCCAGACATCCAGGACTATTAGGACACAGGCTTCCTCCTAATATCACTTTCTGAAGGTTCCTGTGCTAGGAGGCCACTTTGCCCCTGACTGCTGAATTTCTGAACAGAGAGCGGCTTGCAGCAGCCCCAGCTTCTGTGTGTGCAGTGTTCACCAAGCTGGGTTCAGGCAACCCTCCTTGCAAATGACCCTGGTAGCCCCTGGGCAACTTACGTTGATTGTGGTGGGGCACAACTGCAACCTTGTACTGGTTGAGTCTTGAGCCAGTCCTGTCTTCTGAGAATGGGGTGTCTGCTGACCTCCCGCAGGGGCCCAAAGAGCCCCTGGTTCTTCTGCATGCCTGTCCCAGGCCCCGGGGTGGGGCTCACAGCATTTCAGGTGCTTCCAAATAACAATGGCCAGGTGTCTGTAGAGATGCTGATGCCTTCACCGAAAAGCAGCAAATGGAGTAACGTGTGCACATGGGTGTCTTTGAGCCCTTACACGTTTGTGATACTCTGAGCACTCTGGGAGGCAGGTACCCAGTCATACTAGGGGTGAGGTGGTGATGGGCATAGAACCTCACTATGTGACACACCCCATGACTGGAGAGCAGGTGTTACGGGTCCAAAAGTGGACCTCGGAATTCATTGACTGAAGAAGGTGGTGTTGTGAATGGATCAACAAACCACATGGGATATAGTATTTCGAATCCCGCAGCGGCTTCCCGACCCCTCCATGTAGCTGGCCCACAGTGGCACTCTGGGAAGGGAAGCCACCCAGCAGCATGACCCTAAGATAGATCCATCTGGTCTTTGTGGTCCTTGATTGGAGAACTGTGAGCCAGCGAGAAGGTACAGAATTCTCGGGGTAGGCATGACTCAACTTATCTGGGGAAGAAGGTTTCATATATAGCCAGAGGAAAGATCCCTGTTATCCAGGGACATTATTGGTAGCTCATTGGTTAGGACAGTGCATGTGCGACAGTCCCATTTGCATTCTGGGGGTCACAGCCTGGACCTAAGTATTTTCCGGGGACCAGAGGGAAAGACCTTATATGGTCATATAAGGAGAAGCGCTAGGGCTCCAGATAAACAGTTCTGCCAGGTTGCATACCTTTGGAGGGGCAATGCCTTGCTATGAGCAGGCTGCATAGCTTGTGGCCTGTCAGAGCTGCAGAGGGGAGGGGCCAACCTCCTGCTGCTCTCAGAATGAGAGTTCCAGGGTTCTAGGCGCACCTTCTACCTCACCTCAGCTCTGGGACATTCATGGGGGGACTTAAGGGATGGCGTTGAGGAGGATCAGCGTGACTACCGATGCAGGTGTATCAAGGTCAAAATGGATCCTGTGGTTTGATTCAGGTAGAGTGAGCACTGATGGGCTTGAACAAGATGGGCCACGTGGCCATGTGTTCTCAGGAGGCTGGCTCACTGTGGGCATGCCGGAGCCTTGGAAGCAGCAGCCCAAGTCCACATCTGTAATGTGGCCCGAGGGGTAGCAGAGGAGAGATGGGAACTCAGGCTCCCCTAACTGATCTGGGCAAAGTCCCTTCTCTGCACCATAGTGCCCCCACTCTGTGGATGGCGGGATAACAGCAGAATCCAGCTCCCCTGGCATTTTTATTCCATAACTAACAGCCGTCTTATAACAAGACAAGGTCTGAGGGACTCCAGTGCGAGTGGCTACCTTCACTGTTGTCAGTCCCCTGCCTCCGCCTTACCTCTTCTCTGTGGCTCTTTAAGCTTCTGGATTGCGGAACCCTCTGTGGTTTCCCAAATACACCTTGCTCGCTGCTTGTTTGTGCTTCCTGCCTGAGCTCCCCCCCACTTCTAGAACGTGCTGCTTATCTGTCTTCCAAGTGCTAGGGCTACAGGCATGACTAGTGCCTCCTCTTGTGTGGGTTTGGGGGCTGAGCACTGCAAGCAGCACCACCCACAGTGTCAGTGACACCCTTGGTCTCCTTTCCCAGCCTCCCCTGCCTGCCCGCACCCCCTCCCCCTCCTTCCAGACTCCCCAGGGCCAGCTGTTTCTGCCCTGCTCCCTCCTGCCTTTCCCTTCCTCTGTTTATTGCTCTCAACCTTTTGGCCCTTTGCCCACAAAGTCCTGGCAGGGCAGGCTGCACGGTTGAATCCCCTTGGACTTGGCCACTCAAGTCCCGGTCAGGTGATTGAAAACAGAGTTAGAGGTGGCACACGGCTTTATCCTGACCACTTCCGAGCCAGAATTTCTCCTAGAACAGCGTTTGACCGGTGAGCTGTCCTGCGGAGCCTTCTGTTCCTCCTCGGGGCCAAGTAAGCCTTTGGCAGGACAGGCATTGGGCCAGTGCCAGGCATTGAACTCCGAAGGGCCCTGGGCCAGCTTGGCCTTCCTAGAGGCCAGCATGTATGCCTGGGTGTACCTTCACTACATGAGCGGATAGCGGGGTCCACTCTCCAACCCATCATGCAGCCAATTACCAGAAAACCGAGGTTTGGAGGAGGGCAGAGTGCCTCCTGCCTTCTCCGCATTGTGCCTTCTGCCCAGTTTCCATCTGGGGGTCCTTGAAGTGCCATCCACCCAGCAGCAGTGCAGCGCCACGCCCCCTGCGAACACCCCAGCAGCACTCGGCTTTATTCCCCCCTCCTCTTCAGGTTTTACCCGTGGAGTGGGACTCTCAGTGACAACTGGCAAACAGTTGTGTGGCTGCTCATTGTCATTCTGGTGGGCTCTGGTTTCCAGAGGGCTCCAAGTGCTTTCTGGGTATTTGCATTTGTTTCTGCTGTGCCCAGAGCACAGCTGGCAGGGATCCTAGTGCACGGGTGGAGAAACTGAGGCTCCGTGGAGGAGGATTACCAGCAGTAGAAGGAGAGACACACAGCAGGGGTATTCTTGGGTTGCAGAGGACACGTGTGCTGGGTGTGTGTTGAAGAGTGTGTGAGGCTGAGGGCATTTTGAAAAGGCAGAATGTCGTGGGCTCCCTGGTACCAGACAGCTCTGAACTCTTGCATTGGGCCAAGCCATTCATTGGTGCCTTTTGGATCAGAGCTCCCTCCCAGGCAGCTATCAGGCTTTTTACCCAAAGCTCCCTCTCCAGGCCTCAAGGCCAGCAATGGCTGACCGGCCTGCTGGATGTGTGCAGGCGGCTCAGCCCCTCTCCTCCCCACCCACTCCTTCCCATCCTTCACCCTCCCTTGCCTCTCCTCCCTGGCTTTATGGCTGGCATATGGAAGCCATTTCTATTTATCCACAGCACCAGGATGCTGCTCCGTGCTGTGCTCCAGCGAACGGAATCCTCGGATTCCCCGCAGGGCCATTTCAGAGGCTGCATGTGAAGCAGCCAGCTGTTTGCAGGGAGCGTCTGGGCCCGTTACATCAGCGGAGAGGCGGCATGGCCATCTGTGCACACGGGTCATCCTGGGCTGTCTGCATCTCAGGGTTGGAGGCGGTCCGTGTTCTGCCAGAGTCTGGATGGCTGTTTTATGTCCCAGTGCTTTCTCTTCCTTCTCTCTGTTCTCCGATAACTGTGTTCACATCCTGGGCCCATCGCCAGGGCTCAGGGGGGGAGTTCCTGGGCAGGGACCACACAGATCTTTAGCGGTCAAGGTCTTCATGTTTGTCTGCTCAGCCTGATTTTCAAAAAGGAGCCCTGCCTAGGGCACCAGCAATGCAGAACACACTATTTACCTCTGGGGAACTTTGCCCCAGGCTCAGAACGCTGACTTCCCGACTTCCCCCGAGCCACCTCCTCTGGCTCCTTCAAAGCTGCGAGTGCCAGAGGCAGAGAGACTCTGCGTCCACTTCCCCTGCAGGTCCCGTGTCTATGTCCCTATGAGTTGCCAGCTGCCTCAGACAAGTGGATTTGCAGAGGCAGAGGCCAGGCGTTGTCCCGGAGGAGGCTGGGAATGGCCAGCCCCGTGACTATCTCTTGCTGATGTCGCCCTGGCCTCTCCATCGTGACACTTGTGGTATGTCTCACTCCTGGCCATGCAGGTCTCCTGGAAGATGCTTTCATGCTCCAGGCAGGGACATACCAAAGTTCCAGGGGAGGATGCTGATGGGGTCCTTAACAGTCTGGGTTGGAGAGGGCCTGTCTCGGCAGTCCGTGATGAGGGGCTACACCTGGGGTGATGTTGCCTGAGCCCGGCTCTTTCACCTGAAGACCTGTCGCCTGTTTCTCAAGGGCGGCTCTGTGCAGGAAGAGTTTGGGCAGGTCCTTTCAACAGGGTAGGTGGTCACTTGGGCTGTGACTGCCCAGCCAGGGATTCTGGAGCAGATCCAGGGAGCAGGGCCTCGGCGGGATCAGGGGGCTAGATCATACACTATGGTGACATGCTGAGAAGCCACAGGGCCTCTCTGCTTACCTCCTACTTGGAGTGTGTTCATCCCTAGGGAGCCAGGCCCCAGGATCAGTTCCCCACTTGGACTTGCAGGCCACATGTTCCACTCTCCCCTGCCCTTCCATGGGGTCCTTAATTGTCCTTTCCCTCTGGAACTCTGCCGAGCCCCTGAGCACGGGGACAATGGGCCCTTAGGAGCTGGAGTGACTCCAGCCTCAGAGCTAGGCAGCCAAGCAGGCGCAGGCAGGGACTTGCAGCTTAGACTGCACGAGCCTTTGGACCTGGTGCCACCAAACCCTCTACATGAAAGGGCTGGGAGGGCCAGTGGCTCCCTGCCCACCACTTATGACCTTTGCGTAATCCCTAAATGTCGGATGCAGCCACCTGCCTGGGCGGAAGAAGGCTTTGTGGGATCACCTGTGGCTTCCTTGAAAAGCCCTTCAGTGACCCAGGTTACCCAGAGCCTTTCAGCTCTGTCCCCGTGTGAGAGCCACAAACAAGCCCCAAGCCTTGCCAAACTCTGTGTTCCGTTCTCTGAGGTGAAGGACTGAACGGTCGGATGAACAGAACAAAGTGGGCCCCAGCAGGGAGAGCTCGACTCCCAACGTGCGCTTTCAGAAGGCACACCCTTTATCACCGGTGTATGGAATCGTCCCTCTGCAGCCGATCTTTAAAAGAATATCTCAGAATACAGAGGGACCATGCTGTGCCCCTTAACACTTCTGGGCGCTGTCTGGTGCACTGTGGGTAGAGGTTGCCAGGTCCTGCGCTGCCTGGCTCCGTGCCCTTGGCCTCTGGCCACCTGTTGTCCAGTGCCCTGTGGGAGTGTGTATCTTTAGATCGTCTATTGCACGTCAGTTCTCGAAGATTTGTTGACTGTGCGCTGGACTGACACTGTTCTGGGCTCTGGAGACACCACAATGACTGTAACAAAGTCCCGTGTCTCCGCGGGGCTGACATTTGGCCGAGGAACGGGCACACATGCCAGGTTCTGAGCATTCACTGGGCCGTGTAGGGGTCAGAGATCAGAGACAGATAGCCATGGGAGTTCACAGAGGAGCCGAGGGCAGTCTGTCCTGAGACAACGTGAGTTTTTCAACTGCTTAAAGGTCCACTTAGGCAGAAAGTTCCAGAATAACCAGGGGGCCAGCATGGTGATGAAGAAGAGGTAGAGGAGATAAGATGACACGGAGGGGGGCCTTTTCAATTAGAGTGTATGTTGGCGGGTAAATGTTGAGAGTTTCCCAGGGAGGCAGATGTGATATTTTTGAAGCAGAAGACCAATCCCAGCTGGCTTAGTTTTCGTGTGTGTGTATGTGTGTGTGTGTGTGTGCGTGTGCGTGTATGTGTGTGTTTTATGCATGAGGGGTGGATGTGCATGCCCATGTACATACATGTGGATGCCAGAGGTGGTTATCCACTGTCTTATTTGAGACATGTCTCTAAGCTCACAGTTTGGACTAGACTGGCTGGCCAGCAAGCCCCCAGGACCCACCTGACTCCCCTGTCTCGGGGCTGCCCCACCATACGCAGCTGGGGATCTGAATGAGGATCCTCATGTTTATGCTACAGGCACCTAATGGCTGAGCTGTCTCCCAAGCCCTGCCTTAGTGGTAAGGCAGTTATGCTGAACTGGAAAGTACACACACACACACACACACACAGGTATAGAGAGGTCATGGGGCAGGGCAATAAAAGGACAAAACCGTGGAAGGGTTTGATTGGTCCAGGGGAGATACGGCTCCAGATGTGGCTGAGCAGAAGAGCCAGTGAGAAGTAAGATTAAAAAGACAATTAAACTGACATAATCGTACCTATTTTATATAGTATTTGGGTACTCATTTGCAACATGGCAGTGGCCAGAGAAGGGAGAGTTTAAGGCAGGAGTCCATGGGAAATGGTTTTTGCTCCTAGGGGTGGGGCCTGTCCACTTCCTGAGGCCCTGCCTGCCTGTGTTGATCCAGCTGTTTCCTCTGCAGTGACAGGCCAAAGACAGTGCACGTTCAGCACCCCCATCCTGCCTCTTCCCAGCCAGCCTGTGGTCCTCTGCGGCACATTCCATGAGCCCAGCACTCATCCTCTGAATCCAGACAAACTCACTCACATCTGGACTTGGCACCGGCTACAGAAGTACAAACTGGCTTTGTTCTCCCCAGAGAGGGAGAAGCCATTCTGTATTGGCGAAGTGCCTGGTGTAGAAGCCACGCCCTCTCTCTCAGTGTTTGTCAGTCCCAGCACAAGCTGAGTGGCTTTGAGATAGAGACAGGTGGGCCGAGGTTCATCAGGCAAAGGGAGAGGCTCCCATGTGCTAACAGTGTCATTGTCCTCTGGGAGATGTTGGTGGAAGGCCTCAGTCCCCAGCACAGTCCAAGAGCTGCTGGCACCCAGGGCAGCGCCTGAGTTTGGGGTTGTTTCTCAGGCATCTGCATCTGCCTGCTTGCTTCTGTTGGTTGGTTAGTTGGTTTATGGTTCTTGTTTGGCTGTCTTATGAAACTCAGGCTGGTCACAAGCTGTAGCAGAGACTGACCTTGATCTCTGATCCTCCTGTCTCAACCTCCTAAGTGCTGGGATCACTTGAGTGTGCTACCTTGCCCGGTTTCAGTTTATAGATATGTGTGGTGCTGGGGGCATCTTTGAGATTGGCTTACAGATCAGAGATTTAGACCATTATCATCATGTCAGGAAGCATGGCAGCATGCAGGCAGACATGGTGCTGGAGAGGTAGCTGAGAGTTCTACATCTGAATCAGTAGGCAGCAGGAAGAGAGAGACATTGGGCCTGGTGTGAGCTCCTGAAACCTCAAAGCCCACCTCCAGTGACATACTTCCTCCAACAAGGCCACACCCACCCCAACAAGGCCTTACTTCTAATAAAGCCACTCCCCATGGGGCCCATTTTCATTCAAACCACCCCATGGAGAATTTTTTTTGGTGGGTTTTTCTTCTTATTTTTGAGACAGAGTCTCACTGTAGCTCAAGCTTGTCTTGATTCTCATGATTGTCTTGCATCAGCTGTGGGAGTGCTGGGATCACATCGGCGTGGTTCCTGTCCTGTTGGCACTTCTGAAAGGTTAAACCTGTGACCCACTGTCCTCCCCTCTGGGTGTTTATTTACTCCAAAGGAATGAGAGCACACACTCCAGGCCAAGCCTGGGCACTCTGCCTGCTGCACCTGAGTTGGGACGGACGAGGTGGGTACTCGAGGGCACAGTCTCAGTCGTGGGATGGAATATACTCGGTAACAGAACTGACTGACACACAGAAGTGACGGGTCTGTCATCCTTTTAGTTATTACGGTGCTGGGGATTGACTCGGGCCTTGTGCAGGCTAACCTAGCGCCCTCCCGTGAGCTGTGTCTCCCGCCCACTTTTTGATGTGATTTAGGCTTTTAAT